>OY992884.1:66353598-66366098 GCA_963921405.1 Cepaea hortensis
CGTGCAGCCAACTGTCATAGTTTGTTAGTATACAATCAGCTATTTACTTACACAATTTAATATTTTAATATCTTATTCATTTATATAATGCTAGAGGATTGAACTTTAAAAAAAGTTATTTCAAGGGACATAACTTTTAATTGAGTTTCTCAGTGACCCTGAGAGCTATGCCGGCGGTAGCGTAGCTACCAGCAGGGCCTCCCAAGCCGGACAGGTAAAATGGTAGAGAACAGACCCTGGTCCTCCAGGTTGAGGGTTGAAGCGTGGGATTAACATCCCCACCTTTGTAAAAAAAACATTTTTGTTATGAAACAGATACATGAGCCTCTAATTCGGACTGACTTATCTGGACAACGACCTTGGAACGTTAAAGGACTTTTGAGATTTGGAACATGGAATGTACAGATACTATATCGTGCTGGAGCGGCCGTAGAACTAAACCGGGAGCTGGTTGAATATCAAATGGATATAACAGCAATTCAAGAAATAAGGTGGCCAGGAGAGGGTACTCTAAAGCAAAATGGAATGATTATAATATATGGAGGAAACACCCAAAATAAACATGAATTAGGAACAGGATTTGTCATCAAAAATGAGTTATGGGGGAACGTTTTAAACTTTAAAGCTGTTAATGACAAGATTAGTAAATTAGGAATAAAAGGTAAATGGAAAAATATAACGATGAATAATGTACATGCACCTACTGAAGAGAAAGAAGACGATATTAAAGAAGACTTTTATAATGATCTGGAAGATGTCAAAGAACAAACCCCCAAACAGGACATCCTGATTGTGCTGGGAGACCTCAATGCAAAAATAGGTAGAGAGCAAACTAATAAAAAAAATATTGGCCGGTATGGGAAGCCTACCTGTAAACTTGAAACTCTGCAAACCCCATTGGAGGAAAGCGTTGACCAAACTTGGTTGAACATCAAGAATACAATTCAATCTACCGCAAAAGAATGTCTCGTTGTGTTAACCATGCATAGAAAGAACAGATGGTTGAATCAAAAATGTGAAAAAGCAGTCATTAGGAAAAAGAATGCCAGACATTTATGGTTAAATGACATCAACAACATCCAAAAGGAAGAGCATTATAGAAATGAATGTAAAGAGGCTACAAAAATAGTCCGACAGCAGAAGCGAGAATATATGAGTAATATAATTAAAGATATGGAAACTAATCACCAGAAAAATGAATCCAGAAAGTTTTTTAAAGAACTGAAGACAATAAAACGAGGGCACCAACAAAACACATATGGTTTAAAAGACAAAAATGGGAATATGATAAATACCAATGAGAAAATGTGCAACACATGGACATAATATTTTGTTGAATTACTAAATTGTGAAGCTCCAAGTAACACTTTCCCCACAGGAAGAGGTTCTAACATGTGAACCACAAATTGAAGAACCCACATTTGAAAAAATACTATATGTTATCACACGACTTAAAAACAATAAAGCAACGGGGACTGATGGAATTGCTGCTGAATTTATAAAGGCAGGTGGCCATGCATTACATCTAAAGCTATACGAACTAAAAATAACAATATGGAGGACAGAAGAATTACCCCATGACTGGAAAGAGTCATTATTGATACCTATCTTTAAGAAAGGAGACAAGTTTCAATGCGAAAATTATAGAGGAATATCACTACTGTACACAAGCTATAAGATACTATCCGCAGTATTACTAAATAGACTAAAACCATATTCAGAAGACATATTAGGTGACTACCAGGCGGGTTTTAGACAACACTGATCTACAATAGATCAGATATTTATCCTACGACAAATAGCCGAGAAAAATTGGGAATATAAAAGAGATCTCCATAACATTTTTTGTGGATTTTAAAAAGGCTTATGATAGTTTCCATAGGAATAGTCTGTGGAATGCTATGCATGAATGTGGAATACCAAGGAAGTTAATCAACATGACCAGACTATGCATGGAAGATACGTATACGATAGTAACATATAAAGGCAGGAAATCAGACCCTTTCCAAATAACATCTGGCTTGAAACAGGGTGATGCACTATCGCCGCTACACTTCAATCTGGCTGTAGAGAAAGTTGTAAGAAAGGTAAAGGAGGAATGTGATAATGGAGGAACATCCAAGCTGCTTCGTTATGCAGATGATATAGATATTATAGGGCAAAGTCAAGAAAAGACATTGGAAATATTGACTCACTTAAAGGAAAAAGCCCAACAGATGGGGCTGGTTATCAACCAAGATAAGACAGAATATATGGTAATTTCAAGAGACGGAAAGGCTAAAAACTCTGGCCACATACAAATAGATAATATGACCATTAAAAGAACGGAAACATACAAACACCTGGGTACAATCTTCAACTGCTCCAACATCATAAGGGAAGAAATACAAACTAGAATCAACTCTGGAAATAAGATATACTATACACTACAACATCTACTAAAATCAAATGCGCTATCTCGTAACACCAAAATCACAAAATACAAACCACTGATCAGACCAGTTGTGCTGTATGGCTCTGAAACCTGGAGTACAACGAAAGGAGACGAAGCCTTGTTACAAACCTTTGAGAACAAAATTTTAAGACACATCTTTGGACCCATTAGGGATACACAAAGTGGAGAGTGGAAAAGAAGAAGTAACAAAGACATGTATGATCTGTTTAAGTCACCGCTAATCACTGGTATCTAATAGACTAATAGACTACAATGGCTGGGGCATATAGAATGAATGGAAGATAATAGGGAAACAAAACTCGCTTACATTCAGGAAATAAATGACCGTAGACCCCGAGGTAGACCGAGAAGACCGTGAAGAGATAACACATATACAGACCTACAAGCACTTGGAATCAACGACTGGCAAGAGAAGGTCCACCAGAGAGACGAATGGAGACGGATTGTATCTGCAGCAAAGAACCTCAATGGCTCGGAACGCTGAAGAAGAAGATAGCCCTATGGGTTGCACCTTCTTGTGTAACATATGTTGTTATTGATTTAAGTTCATCTATATATCGTCTCTTTTCCTTTCTTTCTTTCTTCTAATAGTCCCATACTTGTCCAGGGTTAACTCTTCCGACTAACTAACTCACAGGGATAACTCTTCCGATCTCACTGATAACTTCTCTCACCTTTCTAAAGGCAGGTCTACTTGGGTCCCCGATCCAAGGGCATCCAAAACGCTCGACCTTTATATATATAAAAAAAAATAAAAAAACACACACACACTTTTCGACATACAACAATTAAAATTCAAGCCAGTACTTCACTCAAACCTTTCAGTGGAGGAACAACAGTCGCTCACACAGTTGAAACCTCGTGAGGACATAGTGATCAAGCCTGCCGACAAAGGAGGGGCGTTACTGGTTTGGAGGAAAGACTTGTATATACAGAAAGGTAACAAGCAACGCGGGAATGCAACTTTCTACAGACCACAGCCACAAGATGGGACAGTCAGTAACAACACCCAGGTCAAGAGCGTGACGAATGACATCATCGGGCAAGGCCTGTTGTTACACACGAGACAAGTAAGCGATCTACATATTCAATATATTTTAATTAACGTGATATTTGTATACAGGTTCACGAGCAGTAGCACATAAATTGTGATTAATTTTTGAACACCCAAATATCTAGAACATTATTAATTAGAAACACTACACAAGACAGAGACCGTGTGATTATAACTCATTGTGTATCAACTTTATTACTTGTGTGTTAATTCAAGAACGTTGTGTTAATTGACATGGATGTTGGCCACTATTTGCCTCTTTTCCACATACATGTTTGATGACTTAAGAAGGAAATGTACCTGCGCTAGAATATGAGCTGGGACGAAGAGCTCAAATTATGTTTTACAGTTCATGGTAAGATGGAATTCTTTGCCTGGCTGGATTATGAGGAATGGATCATGCACCTTGCCTAATTAGTTGATAATTCTGAGCAGCTGAATAAACTCAATCGTCTGATGCAAGGAAGAAATACAAATATCATACAATTTGTGGATGCCTTGAAAGCTTTTATGAGCCAGCTGGAATACTGGACAAGAAAGGACAATATGAAAAATTTTGCAATGTTTGGGAAGCTGTCATCCATTCTTGTTGTTGATGGTAAAAAAGTGCTTCCACAATGTGCACAAAAACAAAATGAAATTTTGCAGCATTTAACAGTACAAGAAAATGAAATTGAGTGACATTTTCCTGAACTAAGTGATGATGAGTTGGATTTGGTGCGAAACTTATTCAAATTATCAGTTGAGAAAGTGTTCTGATAATTGTCAAGATGATTTTCTGAAAAACGTATTTCTGAAAACTTATTTGGGTGCAAGACATATGTTCGATGAGAAACCAGTCATGGAATTTTGGCCTTTGATATACAGTTCCTACCCAAAAGTGGCAGAACAAGCAATCCGTGTATTGCTTCCTTTTGTGTCATCATATCTTTATGAGTTCGGCTTTTCAGCTCTGTTGGACATTAAAACAAGACGACGTAATAGATTAGATGTTGAGAATGATATCTGATGTGTCATTCCAAGCACTCTTCTACGTATTTCAGAATTGCTGAGGAAACAAAACATGCACAGCGTTTTCATTGATTACAATCTTCATTTCGTTA
Organism: Cepaea hortensis; assembly: GCA_963921405.1. Lineage (NCBI taxonomy): Eukaryota > Metazoa > Mollusca > Gastropoda > Stylommatophora > Helicidae > Cepaea > Cepaea hortensis. The sequence goes on from OY992884.1 coordinate 66,358,211, forward strand.
AAGTCATCCAAGCCTACAATATACTGGTTTTCTATTGGACGTTTTGTTTGATGAAGCAAACTTTTCTGGCATTCTCGTGTCGTGTATTAAATTACAATTCTTTGACGTTTTAACTGTTTATTTAGTGTAATATGATTAATGTGGCGTGTTAATAAAATATTGTGAATAAAAAAATACTTTTATTTAAGTTTTAATATCCATCAGAATATTCATTTGCCATTAAATGTATAAAGCTAAACTGTAGAATAAATCTATGCATGTGAAGGTTATGTACAGATAGTGAAAGAAAACAAAGACTTTCAGTATTATATGCATGTTATTTTGAATGCACCTTTAGAGGCTGACAATTTTGGAGAAAAAAAAAGGGGAATGAAATTCTGACACATGGGAAAGGTTGCAGGGCCAGAAAAGACGAAGAACTACTGTCCTAGTGTAATATGTAGAAACAGATATGAGAACAAATGAAAGGTTTCGCATGTGATGAAGATTATCCTTTAATATTGTGAATAAATCAATGAAACAATAGTCCATTCTGTTAACTAATCAATCAGTAAGTCAATAAATTAATTAATCTGTCAATAAATCTGCCAATCAATATGTAATTTATTCGGTCCAATAATAACTAAATCAAGCAGATAATACAATTATCAGTATGTAACAAAGGAAATACATTAAACAAGTGAAACAACATGCATGTTTAAACTGTGTTATGTTAAATAACCATGATTGCATAGTAGTTCGTTTGAGTTGCTTAATATCAAAGTAACTCTGCTGGCAATGCACATAGTCATGGATGGATACAATAAAACTGTAAGTGGTATATCCTTTACAGGGCGTCGCAGTCAAACCAAGCATTCTTTTGGCTATTTGTGATTTCTTGACAAGTTTACGTTCAGTGGTTTATCATTACTTTCTGACGACCCGCAAGCATATAAATGTATGAAAACCAGCGCAAGGCGAGCTGTTTCCAAATCGCCCGCAACTATGTTTGGAACGCGGTATGCTGGATTGCTGCTCACGTTCGCAGCACCTTCGCCACAGCGCAGGATGTGTGGATAAATACAAACAACAACTGATTGAACTCAGTCTGTACTGTTGTATAATCATCATCATCACCTTCCACGTTTGCCGTCTTGCGTCGTGGGGAGGAATAGTTGATGTTCCAGCACCCGCTGAGTGGCACTGGATAGTGTCATTCTGTGTGATTGTACTATGTCTTTGATGTCGTCAATCTAGTGCCTCCTCGGGCGTCCTCTTCCTCTCGTTTCAGATCTAATTTGATGTTGCGCCACTGCTAGTATTTTATGATGTTGAAATCAAACGAGAACGAGGTCTGTTAACATACATGGCATGGCGTATGTGACGCTTTAAAAATAAAGTTCGTTCGTTTGTTTTTCTGCGATTATCCTTCCTAGATATTTAAATTTTTTGGCTTGTGTCAAATGAGTACTATTTATCATTATATGTAGTGGACAGGAAGATCTGCTAGCCTGCTACAGTTTTGGCTGTTGTATAGTCACATTGTATCTGCTACATGTTTAACTCAGCCTATTAATATGATCTCACAGCCTGTCCCCTCGTCGTTGTTAAACGGGCACTTGCAAGTTTGCAAATAAACGCTCAATCATTGCGAATGGATCTGTTTCTTTGGAAATTATGTTTATATACACACACACACACACACACACACACACACACATATATATATATATATATATATATATATATATATATATATATATATATATATATATATATATATATATATATATGGGGAGAGAACACACTCCTTAAATGACAAAACATATCTGATATACCTTCTTGTGTTCTTATTACACTATGGCTCGAATGGTACATTGCTATGATTGTTTTCTAGCAATTGTCCTTGTGTTATGTAGTCGAAAAGGCTGGTCCATCATTTATACATATTTATATTGTCGAAAACCTGTTTATAATATGTAAACATCATATTGTACTTTTATTTTTGTCTTAGTGTAATTAGCGCATCAACATCCATTAACTGCTGCTACAGGAAACAACACTGCGTTAATTCTACAGCCAACTGCGCAGTTAACGCATACTGACTATATTTTGTTTGTGTAGTGAAATGTATGTCCCCTTCATTTCCCCAATGTGACGTGAAATTTCACAGCTGACCATTGGATGCAGCTGTGGTTATGTCCTTATTGGCAGAATATATAAACATCGTAAGTTGTCTGTCTTTACTTGCCTTCAGTGTCACGTCAAGCACCAAGGTAACTTTTGTGGCTGTAATTTTGCTTTACTGCTTGTGCGTTGATCTTTTACACATTATTTTTATTTTGCTTACTGCAATACTTCATGTTTTCTTTCTTTTACACTTCATCCCCCATTGGGACATAGGCCCTCAACCAGCTCACATCAAACCCTTCTATCCTTAGCTATCCCATGAATTGTCCTCACCATATTATCCATTTCGGTTTCTACTTTTGTTCTTCGTGTTTTATTTTCTCGGTCTGCGACTGTTTCTTTTGTCCTGTTGAGTCCAGACAAAGGTCTTTCTATTGATATTTTTCTGAGGTTTTTCCAAATGCAAGACCTTTCCAGCGCCCGCGTTTTTTTCTTCACCTCTTGGTTCACAAGTATTAATATTTTGCGTTTTAAATACCCTTTGTCAACATTGGTAGCTGCAACAGCTCCGGCAGGAAGCTTCTGATCATCAGAAGTGTCCCCCTTAGCCGAATATTTCGGCACTTTAACCTGCTAGACAATCGCGGGGGTGGGAGGGGGGGTAAGTTTTTCCCTGACGTTGTTCTCCTGTCGCGTATTCACCGTTGAGACATTTGTTGTCGTGCATTTCTAATATCAACATCCCGAAGTGTGTCTGCGTAGAAGCCTTCCTACATTTGGCGGACGAACATTTGGCATTTTTATCTACCAACGTTTACACTGCATGGTAACTGACCGGGGGATAGACAGCTTCTTTCACCGACAGTTGGGTTCAGTCTTCGTCTCGCCTTGGCCATATGCACCTTCCGGAATGCACCTTCTGTTCTGCAAATGATTCGGATAAAGTTGCTTCTGAGTCATAGCTTCCCCGTTTAAACGAGATGTTATATTCCCGGTTATGGTATATATATATATATATATATATACATGTGTGGTGACAACATTCTGTGCCGTGACAGAGTGACAGAGGCTATCAAGAATCTTCTCCCACTGCCTTCCTCTGTCTCTGAACATATGGTGGAGGTGTGCATGTGCCAAAAAAGGTTGAGAAACACTGTTCTAGACAATAGTTGCAAGTTATGGCACCAAATGTGGTATATCTGTGTATATTGGATACTTTTGCTGTGTTTTTTTAGCATTATTTAGTTTGTGCTACATCTTCATAGTTATCAGATGCGCGTTCTTATGTCTAATTTGTCTTCCCGACAATGCAGGTTGATCAGGTACAGAGGAGATTTTACAACGCCTAAAATGGGATCTGATAACAGAATTCTTATAGCTCTAGCTACCGTCTTTGTGACAGCGGGTATGTTGTATTATCCACATCATTGTTCACTGTCCTACTACTACTTAGATTCAAAATCCTGTAGACACTTTCGAAATCAGCTGTTGGCGATGTGGAAGCAGGCCACCTTGTGTTTATTTTTAACAACGTTATGAGCGTCGGTCGTTCAGAAAGCAATGGCAAACTGCTAAACGAAACCTTTCCTGAAAACCATAAACAGAGAAATAATGATGGGATTAATTACGACGTCCTGTAAAGGAAATGGAACAAACTTTACACTAGTACATATCTTATAACATATCTACATACGGATCTGTATAATCATATTGTCTATGTATTTAACATATATATATATATGTTTAATTAACCACCCAGACATAGCTATCTAAAATTATCTTTACTCCCCCGATGTGTCTCCACCTTGACGTGGTGGGGGAGCTTGCGTGTCCCATAGACCTCATTTGCTTGCCGATGGGTGAAAAATTACATATCGGACAGCTTATGGGATAGGGACCAGACTAAGAGAGACACAACCTGCTGCTCTGCAGGCATAGACTGAGGATAGCAGTCAAAATTTAAATGAGGTGCACAAAGGCAGAATTTCTTGGTCCGGACAAAACTCTTAAGGCTCCCTGTCGAGGGCTGTGGCTGAACGCCTCTAAGCCACAAACCCTCGGATCTTAGAGCCAGGCTGATACTCGTCTACCGGAAAATAGAAACATGATACTGAGCAAGCTACATGCTCAGGTCTGATACATGTTCGAAGGCTCCCAGCTGGGGGATATGAGAGTTTCCCGGATGAAGGGGCCTGGCCGTTTCCCGTTCACTGCTGCACGAAGGTAAGGTGCTGAGCCGGCAGCACATGTAGCCTACCTCGTGAGCGAGTACAAAAAAAGTCAGAAAAGTGCCCCAGTCGAAGGGTTACGGAAACTGTCTGTATCTAACTCATAGAGAGTGTAGACAAAAGTGGAATAATGTCTCATCAACGCGAAATGGAACGCACGGCGAGCGAACCTATTGCGTGGTCTGAAGTCACAAGCAAAAGCTTACCGAGTGGATGTCACTCGCAGTCTGACCGCTCCTGGTGTGTGATTGAGCGATCAGTGGCAAGTGGGATGCCCAACACATGGAAGTGAGGAACTAAAGCAGCCATGAGCAGGACGTGGAAACTCCTTGGGTGAGCCCAGTCTCAGAGCAATATGTGCCGGCTCTGCAATTATGGAAGCCTCCTTGGATAGCGAGATAATGCCCATGGTCTGCCCCTGCCTTCCCTTGAGGGCAGACCACGATATCGTTGATCGTTCTATCTTGACCAGCTGAGATGTGGGTGACATTACAACAGTCTAACGTGTCTCGAAACCAGAGGAAGGCTAACCTCACTAAAAAATGCCCGCCGGAAGTCGGAAGTGTCGTCCTACGGGTGGCAAACTAAAAATTGACACTACGCTTTTACGTCCGAGTGAAATGTCTCGTCCGAATGTCTCCCGTGCTAGGAACAGCTCTGACTACCTAGTTTCCGAATGCCGCTCTTGTTCGGAACAGCTCTGACTAGGTAGTTTTCCGAATGTCCGCCGTGCCTGGAACAGCTCTGATGGGTACAGGGACAAGCACATGTCCGAAAACACGCTTAGTGGAAACCAACCGCAGAGCAGACTGGTTTGTGCAGGAACGGCCCAGGGCGAGCGAAATGCCCAATATATTGAAGTGAGGAATTAAAACAGCCATCAGCAGGACGTGACGATTCCCTCGGTAAACCCAGCACCAGAGCGTTATGTGCCGGCTCTGCAATTATGGAAGCCACCCAGGATGGCGGAAAATGCTATGGACTGTCCCTGCCTTCACTTGAGGGATGACCGTGTAGTCTTCGACTGTTCCAACTAGACCAGCTGAGATGTGGACGGTACCACAAAAGTGAGAGTCTCCCAGGATTGCTAACCTGGTCAAAAATGCACGCTAAAAGTCGGATGTGTTGGCCTGAGGGTTTCGACCCGAGGGTGCCTAACCAGACACACCGCAATCACATCTGAAAAAATCACTCCGGATGAACGCAAAGAAGAGGAGAGGAGAAATTATCTTTATATCTTATTAATCCTCCGTGCATTTGGGCCTACAGAATTTCATTGCACTATCAAAGCACAGATCTAAACTGTTTCGGCGCAAATTGTGTAGACAGCTGCGGTAGCGTAGTGGCATTCGCGAGTCTGCTGATATCATCTTTGCGTTCATCCGGAGTGTTTTTTCAGATGTGATTGCGGTGTGTCTGTTATGCGCCCTTGGGCCGAAACCCGTAGGTCGACACAGCCGGCTATAGCGTGCTTTTTTGACCAGGTAGCATTCCTGGGAGACTCACTTTTAGCGGTACCATCCACAACCCAGCTGGCCAAGTTGGAACGGTCGAAGCCAAACGGTCAACCCTTTAAGGAAGGCAGGGACAGTCGATAGCATTTTTTGCCATCCAAGGTTGCTTCCATAATTGCAGGGCCGACACATAGCGCCCTGGTGCTGGGCTCACCGAGGGAATCGTCACGTCCTGCTCATGGCTGCTTTAATTCCTCACTTCAATATATTGGGATTTCGTTCGCTCCGGGTCGTTCCCGCACAAACCAGACAGGTCTGGAGACAGTATCCAATCAGCGAGTTTTCGACACGGTCATGTGCTTGTCGTTGCGCCTGTCAGATCTCTTCCAGGCACGACGGACATTCGTAAAACTATCTAGTCAGAGCTGTTCCGAACAAGAGCGGCATTCGGAAACTAGGTAGTCAGAGCTGTTCCTAGCACGATAGACATTCGGACAAGACATTTCACTCGGACGTAAATGCGTAGTGCCAATTTTAATTTTGCCACCCGTAGGATGGCACTTCCGGCTTCTGGCGGGGATTTTTTAATGAGGTTAGCCTTTCCTCGAGTTTCGTATATATATATATATATATATATATATATATATATATATATATATATATATATATATATATATATATATATATATATATATATACACGCATGCGACATTAGTTGCAGGAGATTTGGAAACAGACTACTTTGTATTGATTTTTAATAATGGTATGGGCGTTGGGTATTCACAGAGCAATGACAAACTACTCAACGTAAGCTTACTTAGTAGTAAATCACAACCAAACATGCCATTGATTGATAGCGAGGTTCCTTAAAAGACATGCAGTTAACTTAAATTTGCCATATATATATATATATATATATATATATATATATATATATATATATATATATATATATATATATATATATATATATATATATATATACACACATTACACACATTGGCACCTTGCCGTCTTTACAGATGATAGTTTGTGCTTTAAAAAGGCATAATAACTTTTACCTATGGCGGTAGCGCATGTGACTGATAAGGCCAATTTGCGCTGTAAATGTCCGTTCACAGTGGGTGCATGTGAACACGTGGTCATTTCCACCATCATGCACCATCTTACGTCTCAAACGCTCGGTGTGTGACGTATCTGCAATAATTTTCTCCTTTGTCTTTATTCCATTTCTGATGTTTGCCCTCCATGCAACACGTTCAGCGGCGACTTGCTCCCAATGTGTATTATCAATGCCTGTATCAATCATGTCCCGCTTACACACATCTTTGTATCGTAGTAGAGGCCGACCCTGAGATCTCTTACCCATCTGTAATTCACCAAAAATTATGTCCTTTGGTATTCTACCATCATCCATCCTCCTAAGATGTCCTATCCATCTAAGTCTACGAAGACTGAGCATGGAATAAACTGTCACACAACCTGATCTTTCCAATACTTCAGTAATTGTGATTTTGTCTTGCCACTTAATACCAAGAATTCTTCGCAGACACCGCATATGAAAGCTGTTTAAATGTTTCTCTTGGTGTGAGTAAGTTGTCCAGGTTTCACTGCCATAAAGAAGAGTACTAAGGACACAGGCTTGATAGACAAGGACTTTTGTTTTTGCAGTAAGCTTCCTGTTCTCCCAGACTCTTTTTGTTAACCTGTTCATTGTTGTTGCTGCCTTACCAATCCGGATGTTGATTTCCTGATCTAGGGATAATTTGCTATTTACCACCGATCCTAGATATGTAAAATGGTCTACCATCTCTAGTTCGGCGTCGTCAATAAAGATTGATGGTACCCCATGTGCACCTTGTGACATAATCTGTGTCATCTTTTTGCTAATTGTTTTTTCAGAACAAGCATTAGAGAATGCAGATAGTAGACATTGCAATTCTTCCTCAGAGTGGGTCGTAACTGCAGCATCATCAGCAAAAAGCAACTCTCTGATCAGTACCCTCCTAAGTTTGGTCTTGGCCTTTAATCTTTGACCATTGTAAAGGCCGCCATCTGAGCGTGAGTGAATGTATATACCAGCATCCTGATCACGAA
>OY992884.1:66371098-66518598 GCA_963921405.1 Cepaea hortensis
ATCACACACCTTTACCACTCATTATGGTAAACGTTTACGCTGCTATCTACAGCATCAAAATCATTATTCACATCCAATTGTCTATATATTACAGACACTACTACTTTTATGTCTCTGAACCTTACTTCAACCTCTCATTGTAATGTCAACCACAAAACACGTCCCGAGGACACAATTAAAAATCAAGACCTGTTCCAATACAGATCACTTCACATAATATGCCTCTCTTACCCCCTTACTGTCCATGGGCACAACTACTCAAATCTCCCTTCATGCCGTTACTAACAGCAACAATATCCTATCCCTGCCTTTAACTTTATCCCAGCCCATATATTACGGACTCTCAAACACCCCATGTCATTATGTCTCGACTACACACTTACACCCCTTTATTCTTGTACTGTTATCCACAGTGTCTAATCACTCTTCAGATTTAAACATGGATTCAATTCATGATTTTGCTGTTTGTCTGGGGTAACCCGTTACCCTCTTCTTTTTCTATAACCCCGCAATCCTGTGTACATCATGGTTCTTCTGACCCCATGTAAACCATGTTTAAAACTTTCTCCTCATTTACCCCACTGCTGTATTCATTAATCTTTTCTTCTCCCATGTGGCTTCCAATCCTATATTTTTTCTAATTAATGCTGACTTTAGTGTAACTCTAAACTTCCCCATAACCATCCATACATTTCCACTACTTCATAACCATATTAACTATTAACCTCTCTACGCTGATTATCACAGCAATAAAATACCCATGAACTTATTCTTCACAAAGAGAATGTGTCTCTTTATTAGCTCTCAGTAGTTTTATTAACTCTTTTCTGAACGAAGGATCCCAAATAAATGTCTCTTTTCTAGTCCCCAGTAGTTTATTACTATTTTCTGAACGAAGGATCCCAAATAAATGTCTCTCTTCTAGTCCCCAGTAGTTTATTACTATTTTCTGAACGAAGGACTAAAATAAAGCCCCATGTATTGTCTTTATTCAAGACAAAACCCTGTAGTTTAAACATAACTTAATTAACTACTATTTAACATACAAAACAGCGAAATAAAATCACAACAGGACATCAAACCCCCCCCCCCCCCCAAATTTTTGTAACAATCATTTATGTTTCCCCGCAACTCAACTAAAGGTATGATGATGATGGTGATGATGATGGTGATGATGATACAACATACATCCTATTCTATTGTTACCTAATACTACTGGTCTCTTTTACGGACCAATAGTTTGTACGTAAAAGTCTACGAACACCATAATCCTATTCTAAAATAATAACAATCATTTTACAGGATCAAATCGAGCAACAACAAAAAACATATTATATATGAGGCATCAAAACTAGAGTCCATAAAACAAGATAAAACAATTGTCTTCTCTCTACAGAGAAGGTTTTCAAAAAAAATACAACTCCCTTCAAATTACTACACACAGTGGCCCATCAACCTTGGCCTCCCATAACCGAGAAAACAAAACACCTCACTGCTACGTATATATATATCTGTTAACCACAGACTAACTTCTTTAATTTAGAACAATATTTGTTCTCCTCAACCACAATCACCACTCCACAACTGACCGTTCCATTTTCTGGAAGTCAACCATTGATTATCTCCCCTCACAATATTTTACAAAACTAACTCCTTACGCATCACATTATTTGGAATTCAATCACTGTAAACTACAGGTCAACTCCTTTTATCCATTCCTAATGTGGCGACTATTCCAATGTCAATTCAATGTACCAGCCATCATCCACTTACTAATAACCTGTGGCTCGGCACAGCTATTGTTTCCCTTGGCTTTATACAAAACATCACTACCACTTCTTAATCATTACTGTTAACTACAGTATCTCCACCATGCTACTCCCATCAAAAGAACTTGTCTATTTACTATAGACCTCTCATCAAAACAACCAATTCCACTTCCAACTTTCTCGTCTACCCGACGCAATTAATATTTCATCCTCCTGCTTCAATACTTTCAACGTCTCACCAGCACTACTATAGCTATCCTCAGGTCTCTCCTAGCACTCTTACATCGTGACGACAATCAAACCGGTCACCCTCCTCGGAACACGTTCTCCAACATTCATTTTACTAACCCTGTTTACCTCCGCATCTTTCACTCTTCTTATTATTTCTCGGGACTCTTTCAGAACTGCAAGCCACGCCACTTACAACTGACAACGGACCTCACTTTTAGGCATTCTTGCTTCGATGCATCCCTGTCAACAATACTAAACATATTTTATGAAACATCATTCAGAATGTTAACACTGTTTCCGTCAACCCACTTCTTCTTTAATTTCTTTCCAACGTCAGATATTCTAACGAAAGGACATCACAATTCTCCAATCACGTTCTTTCTATCTCTCAATTTTCGCATACTCTATTTTCATTTATCAACCAGTCTTCGTATATTCACACGGACACACAACCTCGCTCTCATCTCACGACCACTCGCATCGCGACAACCTAACGTGTCTATACTATTACTACAAAGACAATTTAGACGCCAATTCAACATTCCAGCAATCACTCAGCACAATCTAAGCGTATTGATCTCCTCCACACACATTGACACAAGATATATCAGCGCAACCATTACATTTTATCTATGTATTACACTTAAGTGACGTTATCACAGCTCTATCCTGCTTTACTCATCACGACGAACACCTGTTTGACTACAGTTATACTCACGTATGAACAACGCATAACCAGACGAATTTCTCCACAGGACTTTCACAATTCACTTCTTCCTTATTTCTACTTTACTCAATCATTCACTCCCATACGAAGGTCAGACGCTGCCTCTCGCAACTTATATCGCTTTCACAGCACTATCTACTATCTTTTCAAAACAAACTTCATTCCGCTTTCTATATTTCTTCACACAACAACTTTCTCAGACTTAATCAACTCTTCCTTCTCCACAAGTACGACGTAACTCGTATTCTTCAAGTATCAACTTCTACAGTCTTTTACTCTTAATACTCTTCGCGTTCAACTGACTATTTTACTCACAGGATACTTAATTCCTCCTCAATCTATTTCTCCTCACCAGACATTCTCGGTTCAGCTGTCATACCATACTATTCTTTCTTCTCAAACCAACAAGCAAAACTATCTCAGACATCACGTCATAGCTCTGAGTCAAACCATTTATCTCTCACCCTCTACTAATTCTCTGCACACCATTTATACATCACTCAACGTGATTAACTCTCTGTACCTATCCCTTCCGGACAAACTTATTTTATCTAGTTTACTCTCCCTACACCGAAATCAACAACCAGATATCCTGTACTACGTATCCACGTAAAATATCAACAACTCCATCGCCTACCCTATACCATGCGATGCTACACCAAACAAAATTCATCTGTCTATTCCAGACAGCTCCCATATCTATATGCTCAAATCTCGAAACTATTCCATTTTCCTTCCTCACCCAAGGAATTTTAACCGTTATAGAGTGTGTCCAAGTTAAACATTTCGTTGTCTCTCAATATATTAACCCGTCTTTCTCTTATTATGTCCTCTTCACTATCTGTTGTCAACCTGTTAAAGTACTCAGGTCTTAAGGTCATAAGGTCTTCTATTTTACTTAAGTCACTTTCTGTCGTTGAGTAAATTCCCGCTATCTGTCTACTATTTGTCTTCTTAAATGTTTTCTTCTTATTTCTAGCGTCGGTCTGTTCACTGTTCCCTGTATACCTTATGTAACGTTTGTACCTCCCCATTTCGTCTTCAGATGACACACTAACAATTGTTCCCTCATCAGATTCATTATAGTAGTTCACCGCAGCCACGTCGACTCTATTCTCATAGTCGCCTTTAGAACGTCTGACTTTCTTTCTCTTTCTCGGTCTTCGTCCCTTAGCCTTTCCTACTTTCTTGTCACATAAGCTGGTATCTAATTCCAAAGTTCCGTTCACTTGTCTACCAGGAACTACATCGTATGAGGAAATCTCACTCTTCAATTCAGGATCTGCTCGTATTGCACTTCTCTCATTTTCTGAATCATCCGTATTAATATCTGTTTCAGCATCACTATAATTCGCGGCTGTAAGAATATCTGCTCCGTAACCTGAACTTTGAGAGCTAATATTCCTACACCATTTGGGAATTAGTTTCCTGTCTATCGCTGAGGAACTTGACATAGTACTACCTCTATTAATAATCATACTATTTCTTTCCTTAATATTTTTCTTCCTTGGCTTTCTTTCGTCCTTGGTTCTCGTATGTCTGTCTTTCTTACCTTCAACCTTGTCTCCCTTAGTCAAATGAGTTGGTTTTGACTGAGTTTCTATTAAGTCAGTTTGACTTCCCTTTGTTATCTTGCTGGCTGGTTGTACCTGGACCTTTTTCTCTACTGTATCTACCTGAGTCTGTGTACTATTTTCTATCGTATTACCTGCCTGCGTCTGTGTTTCTCGGTTTCTTTTCTTTACTACTACCGTCGTCTTCTTTTCCTGTTCCATACTAATGTTGGCAAGTACTTTAGGTGTCGTTGAATTCTTATCTTTGTGTTCCACTCTGTCTTTCGATCCTGACTTCAAATATTGTCTTTGTCTTTTTTCAAACCAGTCGTTACGTCTTTTTCTGGCGGTTGCACTGTGAGAGGGCCAGTCCCACGATTTCTTTGCAAGGGTTCTTTCACGCCCAATACTATACCAGTCTGACCTTTCACTATTATGTCTGTTCTTCTTACCGTCTCTTACCCTATAAACATTTGGACCTGGTTCGTCATAACCAGCCGCATACATAGAATCATATCGTCTTCTGTCTTCATTAAGCACTGGTTGTCTCCTGTTATTCCCTCCTACTCTGTTGCCTTGTACATTAAATCTATAGGTCTCTAGTCCATTTGTTCTTCTTCTTAACCTTTCTACAAAATTATTTACCTCATTGACCGCTACTTTCAATTCTTGCAACCATGCAGTCACGCGTCCTAATTCTTTATCCATTTTTATCCAGTATGTGGTATGTTGACAATGTTCGGCAATGTAATCCAATCCACTATACACTACCAAGTACCTGTCCTAACAAATATCTGGGGTCTCCATATTGTAGATCTGAAATACCCCCGTACAACACAAAATTGCAATATATATATATCACTATATTAGTATTATATTAATCTTATTCCAAGTTCATTATTATAAGACAACATTTATATGTCCGAGGTGTCCTGTTCCGCTGAAATATACCTATACAGAGCAAACAAACAATCACACAATTGCAATTTCTTAATTTTTAAAGAGCACAATTCACTTGTTTTGTAAAACTGTTCAGTCAATTACTATGTTCATATAATACAGAAATTTACCCTGAATCTGTTTCCTTGTTCAAGCAATTACTTTCTTCGACTCGCCGTCAAATTAAGTTCGAACACCAGGTGCCTGCATCAGCTGACCATCAGTCGCGGAATTTAGGTAGTGGAGTTTAGGTAGCCTATCTCTTCCCCTCAGGTCACTTCTCATGGGATGCCTGGATAATCTTCAACCCCTGGTCGGGTCACATCTGATATTAGTCTTTGCTTTCACCCCGGGTGGGGTACATCTTCGACGTTTTGATAGGGTCTTAGTAATAACGAGGCCCAAAAAAGTATCAGGATCAGCCGAGGCCCAGTGATATTTGACTGTTTCAACAATTTATGGCCCGATCAACGAAAAAAACGAGGAGTCTTTCATGCTGTCCCGACAAAATGTTCAGACTGAATTGCTCCTCTACAGAATTCTTGAGTTCTTGTTCTGACCGACAAAATGTTCTGACTGAATTGCTGGTTTGCCCAAACTCTCAGGACATGATCACTCCGGTTCGTCCCCTCACAGCGGCTTTAATGGCTCTTCGGAAGCGACAAATCTATACAACGGCCATGGTAAGGCTCTTGAAACGTAACAATTCAGGCACCGTCCATGTTAAGCCTGTTGCTGACAATCAAACTGCAGAACGGCGGCTATAACAAACTTCTTGAATTGCGGACTCTGCAAAGTGACGGTTATACCAAGGCTCTTGGCGCTACTTTATTTGTTATCTTAAGTCTTGAAAAAGACTTACAGAGGACCACTCCTGGGCGAGCTTTTGGCCTCTGTATTCACAGATAACTAAGATTTACAAATTTACTGGCCATCTTTTGGTGCGCATGTTATCACGTTCACTAATTGTTCTATAACGTGCCGCTAGTATTTCTGTTTAGTTATTGAACTTCTCCGCGATGTTATTCGGCTTGACTTCGCATTGTTTTTGTTTTTTTTTCTCAGGCGATTATATCAGGTTCGTATCCTGGTCACATGCTCTATAATTAATCCTGTAACAGAGTGTACAGAGATTAACAAGCCAGAGGTTAAGTTAAAATAGTTTATTGCTTCATGATGACAACTTGCTTCTTTACCTCTCAAGGGTGTGTTGTTAACTGCCCTTGCCAACCCAATACGTCACGATTGAGCATCTCTCACCCTTTCACTCTCGATGCTCAATCGTGCTATATCTATTTCCCACTAGATCCTAATAATACCCCAATACTCTATTACTGTTACACTGGCTCCATAGGACATCTGAAAAGGACCCTTTCGAGGCATATGGCCCGGGACTGCACCTGCCTGGGGATCCAAAGCAGGGCGTGCACCGTAACATTTAGCAGTAGTCGACATATTTCATTACGCGTGATTGGTGGCATCCTGATTTCTGTGGTGTGCCTCCTGGCTGGTTGCCTCCGTATTCCGCACCTTTCCTTTGCTAGAGCAGACTGCGGTCTTACTCGAGTTTAGGTGTGTAGGCACGCACACACATTTCTGCGCATGCATGTACGTGCATACACATCTAGAGCGATCTGGATATTTCACGGCGCCAGTGATTCTCCGTCGCCCCTTCTCCTGTAAGTTAAAACAGTTCCGCCACGAGAAAACCAGGGATTGGACTTTTGCTGCATAGGTGATGAATGCACGAGCCATTAGGGTATTTATGTAAGGTTGGGCGCTCACTTCAACCCAGTCTGTGGCTACATACAGCAACATTTGGAACCACGTAAAGCTAAAATGAGAATTTATCGATATTTATATAGAGAAATATTTATCGACATGTAAAAATTTAATAAGAATGATTTTATGAAACAGATATTTTTCCGGGGAATGAAATGATTTATTTTGCAAGAAAATATTAATTTTAACAGTCTTTTGCTATTATAAATTATTTCCACATTGACAATGTTAAAATTAATTTATTTGTTGTAGTAGTCTTGATATATTTCTGAAATTTATTCTGAGTTTACTTCTTGTTTTCCGAATATTTTATTTTCACACACAGCCGGAAGTAGGTTTTGTTTCATTTCCGTTTTAAAGTTTTGTACAATTCTAACTGTTGGAATTTTATTAAAACAATGAGTGTCAATAACAAACGTAAGATTGAAGATGAATTCCGTGTTTTTAATGATGAATGGACAACTAGGTACTGTTTTATAAAAGTTGGTAGCATATCAGTTTGCTTGTTGTGTCGTGAGCCAGTGGCTGTCTTCAAGGAGTACAATTTAAAAAGACATTATCAAACAAAACATTCCGATTTCGGATACAATTTAACAACTGAAGGTAGCGAAAAGAAATGCCTTGAGTTGATGAAAAATTTGGAGAAACAGCAAACTGTTTTCACTAATCAGTCTTCAATTCAAGATGCTGCAACTGAAGCTAATCTTGTGCTGTCACAAAGAATTGTAAAACAGAACAAGCCATTATCTGATGGCGAGTTCATCAAGGGATGTTTGCTAGATGCATCAAACATTATGTGTCCAGAACAGAAACACAGATTTGATAACATTACTTTATCAAGGAGAACTGTGGTCAGACGTGTTGACAAGATAAGTGACAATTTGATGCATAAACTTCAAGATGCAAGTAAACAATTTTGTGGTACTCTCGTGCATTGGATGAGAGTACCGATGTACATGATACTGCCCAATTATTGATATGTATATATGGAATAAACACTTCTTTCAAACTCACTGAAGAATTACTGAGTGATGAGTCACTCAAAGACACAACCACAGGCCATGATATATTCAATGCTGTTACTAACTGTATTGAAAGAACTGGGTTGGTTTGGAACAAGATGGCAAGTGTTTCAACTGACCGAGCTCGTGCTTTCACTGAAAAGAATGTAGGTCTGGTAAAGTTGATAAGTGATAAGCTTAAAGCAGAATATCCAGACCACGCATTATTACCACTTCACTGTGTGATTCATCAAGAATGTCTGTGTAAAACTGTTTTGAATATCAATCATGTTATTGACCCAGTTGTCAGTGTCATCAACCTCATCAGATCAAGAGGACTTAATCACAGACAGTTCAAGGCATTACTTGACGATTTGGAAACTGAACATTCCGATGTCCTGTACCACACCAGTGTTCGATGGCTGAGTCTCGGCAAGGTGTTGAGGCGAGTGTGGGAACTCAGAGAAGAAATAGTGATGTTCCTAGAGATGAAGTGCATTGAATGTGACTTTAATACTAACATTGCCAATAAAGAGTGGAAGTTAGACTTCATGTTTGCCATTGAAATTATGGAAAACTTAAATGAACTGAATGTCAAACTTCAGGGCAATGGTGTGTTTGCACATGAATTGTATGTACATGTAAAATCATTTCAGGCAAAACTCTCACTGTTCTCCAGACAAGCAAGTGAAAAATGATTTTGTAACTTCCCTTTGCTGAAAGAAGAAACTATTTCTGAAATGACTGAAAAGTACAAAGCCTAATTAGATGCATTGAATTTGGATGGAGATTCCAAGATTTCAAGAATTTAGAGCCACAGTTCAATATTCTCAGTTCCCCTTTTAGTGCAAAAGCTGATACAGCCACAGAGGACATACAGTTGGAGCTGCTTGACTTACAAGAAGATCATGACCTGAAACAGAAATTCAAGACAGATGGTTTGCTGTATTTCTATGGATTTTTATCAAAAGAATCATTTCCCAACTTGAAAAACTTTGCAGCTAAACTGTTATCATTGTTTGGATCACCATACATTTGCGAACAAGCATTCTCTTGCTTGAAGATAAACAAATCTAAGAATAGGTCTTTATTGTCGGACTGCAACTTGCATGTTGTCATGAGAATTTCAACAAGTAAAGTTGCTCAAGATTTCAAGAATATTGCCAAAAAGTGCAAGCGGTTACATAATCTCATTAGAAATCAACAGTTATAGTGACAGTGTGGTCGGGTTGTGTCTAAATTAAAGCCATTGATAGATAATAAAGAATATTTGTTATAATAACAAGTTGTAAAATCTTGTTAACAAATTAGTAAAAGTTTTTGTCCATATTGAAAAATATAATGTACTAGCTGACCCGGCCTGGCGTCGCCCAGGCCCTGGCGGGGATCTATCTATCTATCTATCTAAAATCATCAGTTGTCTCCGGAGAGTGAAGACGTGTTTTCGTATCTCTTACTTCTCGGATTATTATTACTGCAAGCTGAATCACCTATCATGGATTTTTATATCAATGTGCTCGTTGTGATTCTGAGGATGTGGTTAAATAGTATTTAGATTAATACAAGTATTGATTATCGCAAAAATGTGTGTTATATATAATATTCATTTTTCGAGTGATAGTTGAACACTATTAAATTTTAACCACCAATCAAGTGCACGAGGCGTGTCAGAAACAACCACGGGACCTCAAATTGCCGGCGGCGAGGCTAGATAACAATGCGATTGCTGCGTTCTTCAAGTTTAGTTAATCGTAATATTATGCAATAATGTCAGAGGAAGGAGAGTGCTCCGTATTGGAAGTGAATGGTGAAAGGAATCGCTCAGGTTTACGATCGGCTGTCAATAAAACTTACACACTAAACAAAGAGAGGGCCGTGAAGAATAAGCTATCCAAGTGCATAAATCCCAACGGCCTAGTCGTCAAACACACCAACTCAGGACAGTGTGTTACTGTTTCCTTCAACAACACACTGCATTATGAGGCATTCCGAACTTGCCTACTCAACTACTACAGGCTTGAACTAATTGAACACAGGCAAGATAAGCGCGGGGCCCACGTTGAGGATCTGATTATGACGCCAGTGATTACGATACATCTGTACCACAGTAAAAATAAACTCCTGACACAGGGCAGTAATGAAAACATTAATTCCTGGCTAAAAGTAGATTTTGTTGAACTTGAAAACTCGACACAGGCATTCACCGAATCTATGCAGCCCACAACTACAGCTGTCGGCAGCACATCAGCTAACAATGTTCGTCAATTAACTCATACGATGAGTGTACATGACAACATCAACACGAGGCCTGCCAACCCACCAGTGCTCTTGGCCATTGAATACCCAATGGAGCGTATCCAAAACAACATAGAACCCAATGTTGACATTGTTGAAGAAGTACCTGCCTCAGATAACAATAGCATCTTAACTATCAATGGACAATCGTGCGACTGTAAACAGCGCATTGAGGAACTAGAACAATCACTAAAGGCGCTCATTGTCACTGTTTCAACCAACATTGAAGCAAACAACAAGATAAGCAGTGATTACAATGCTCTCAAGACAGAAGTCGCACTCCTGCGCGATGAAAATTTGCTGCTGTAAAATACAGTTCAAATCTTACAGAATGTGTCCTCTACCAACCAAACCGAAGAAGCATGTAATTCCCAAGCAACCGCTTCATCCGTAGGAAATCTTGGGGAAGCTCAATCCCACCCAGAACAGATAAGCGCTATGAAAACACCTCAACTCGCGCAGAAGAAGATAAACAACAACAAACACCTCAATGCGCAGACGAAGATAAACAACAACAAGCAGTCTACCCCATTGACGTCAAAATAAGCAATAGGTTCGAAGTACTTCAAGAAAATTCACCAGAAAACGTACAGTGCTTTAACATGCTGCCAACGGGCACGACATGCCTACAAGATACATCGGGAGAACCACATGGAGACATACAGACTGCTAATAATCGGAAATGGATGAAACAACGGGCGAGACGTGCTGACAACCAACATATACAGACAGCACGACCTGGCTGTACACATATTATACTAGGCGATTCCTTAATGAAAGTTTTATACAGCGACAGGATGGCCACTTCAGACAAAGACATTGTTTCAATAATCCTACTGCCTGGGGCTGGTGTAGACCGGCTAGCAGACAAGATTAGCAGGTTGGCTGTTAATCATAGCGTTAGAAGGGCAAGCATACATATTGGTATCACCGACACCATGAACAACCAACAAATCACAGGGTCTTAACTGCTGGCACTCTTGAACGGATTACGTCACACTTTTCCTAACTCATCCCTTTTCTTCTCCTCCATCATATCACAAAGTTATGGACAGCAGCGCCGTCTAGCTGACATAAATAACAACATTTTGCAGAAGTTCTGTTCTCAAAACATGATACAATTTATCAACAACACAGCATCATTCACTTAACAGGCTGGTGCACCAAAAAAGAGTCTTTATAAGGATCAAATACATTTGTCTACATTGAGCACCAGTTTTCTCGCCAAGAATATCAAATATCCTGAACGGACATACCATACATCCAATACGGGATCGCGCCGGATACTTTTAGCTACTCCTGAAACTCAAGCCAGACGACATACTCCCGTCACATCAAGTACCAATAGGACAGAAGTGTGCAGACCACTCATAACCACTGCACATGAAATCCAAGCCAGACGGGACACTACCACTACACCAAGTCCGTTAAATACGTCGTCTTTCACACAGGAGGGTAATAATTACGAAGATATTTTTCCTATTCTCCCCAGAAAGGAACCAACTCTCAGCAACAATGATGTGCCACCACAACCTCCTGTTAGCCACCAACCAGAGGCTCTAGTTGGTAGTCATTACATACCCATGAGACATCATCAGTACCCATTTCATTGTAACCCAGAATGGTTGCACCTCACACGGTATAGCCCAGCTACACTTCGTCAAGCACTTATAATGTCGCTATACCAACAACCAACACAACCTGGTATTTACTAGCAACTTAGCACAAAGCTACACCGGATCTCGGTACAAGAAAGAGCCTCTCCTAGAACTTTTATCTGCATATTTGGTTACTACTTGATCTAGTAACGTATTAGGTTATAAGCAACTACAAACATTGACTTGTTTTGACTTTATATTAATTGATAGTACTTAGCTGTATAGCTTTTATAATACTTTTCATTGTGTTTTTACTGTGAGTGAGGGGGTCTTCACTGTTCTTCCAATTGATAGTACTTAGCTGTATAGCTTTTAAAATACTTTTCATTGTGTTTTTACTGTGAGTGAGGGGGTCTTCACTGTTCTTCCTTCTGGTTACTGTTTAACATTTTATTTCCCGTGCGAGATACTCCGCTTTAAACAGAGGCATTGACTTGTATAGTCATTTATTAATTCTTTTGGATAACAGTTGGCTACTTAGCTTGTGAAGTAGTTTTTTTTTTCTTCAGGTTAATTATTTGTTGTATGTTCTTTGATTCGTTTTGTTCCGTGTTTGCATTATATTCGTTGGTCTAATTAGTTATATCGTTATAATATTGTCATTTACATATCGATTTGTATTACTGATATTTTGTACGTTAATGTAATTGTGATTATTTTTATGATCTTGTATTTTTGCTTAACCTTGACTAATTTACACTTTCTTCATGGATGAAATGTCTGAGAAGTGGCAACACTGGCTCAATAAGTCAGGAATACGCCTTGGACACTTAAACATTTGCAGCTTATTTAACAAGCTACCAGATTTATCTTCTATTCTTAATCAAAATTTTCATTTATTCGGCCTTAGTGAAAGTAGACTTAATGATAACATTTCAGATGAGGACATCTCTATTAAAGGGTACAAAGTTTTTAGAAGGGATCCCTGTAGGAAACAAGAGACAGGCATAGTAACCTATGTTTCTAATTTACTAAATGCTCACCGTAGGCTAGACTTTGAAACTTGCGAAATAGAATGTATTTGGTTAGAGCTAAAACTTCAAAACCGCACACCCCTGATAATTGGCTACCTCTATCGAAATCCCAGTGCTGGACACGTCTGGTACGAAAACTTCACTACCATGATGAATGTGGTTTTCGCTTCCGGAAAGGAAATTATGCTACTCGGAGACTTTAACATTGACACCAACAAATCCAACATAATATGGGGAAATATAATTGCATCATACAATTTCCAACAAATAGTACAACAGGCTACTAGAGTAACAAAGTCATCTTCAACAGTCATAGATCACATTTATGTAACTTGCTCAGACAACATCATAGAATGCGCTGTACCCAATTGTGCAATGAGCGATCACTACCCAATATGCTGCACGTGGTCTAAACAAGGAATTAAAACTCCTTAACATAAACACATAAGTGTAAAATATAGAAGTTACAAACATTTCAACCAAAACGCGTTTTTACAGGACTTGCTCAGTTCACCTCTAGACAATGTTTATCAGATTCCTGACCCGGATGATGCTCTGGAATCCTGGATGAAAAAATTTATTGCTGTTTTTGATAGACATGTGCCAATCAAGGAATTTCGAGTAAAACATCACGTCAAGCCACCTTGGATCACCCAGGAAATACTTGAAATTATGAGAGACAGAGATAAAGCACATAAAAAGCGGGATCTCAGCGCATACCGTACTCTTAGAAACAAAGTTCAATATACCATACGACGGGAAAAGAAAAATTACTTTAAGAACTTAGTAATTGATAAAACAAATAGTAAGGATATTTGAAATTCAATTAACACCTTGACAAACAAGTATAACTTCCGAAATTCTTTACCATCAAATCATATTACATGCGACCAATTCAGTAATTTTTTTCAAACTGACATAGACCAGTTGAAGGCTTCAATGCATAATTCTCCTTGCAACTTATCTTTACTGTCATTGTTTTGCGAGAATAGATGCTCCGGCGATATTCTTTCCGACATACCCCTAATGACAATCACTGAAGTATTCACTTACCTCAGTAACCTAAAAAACACAACCTCATCTGGGTTAGATGGAATCAGCAACCTGATTCTCCGTTGTGCTGCGCCAGTGATCTGTATATCACTAACCTATGTATATAATCAGTGTCTCACCAAAGGCCACTTTCCATCAGCTCTCAAAATGGCTAAAGTGTACCCTCTTCTTAAATCTGGTTCATTGGACAATGATCACCGGAACAATTACAGACACATTTCCTTACTATCATCACTATCTAAGCCACTAGAAAAACACATCCATAAAGTAACATTACAGTATTTAGTTCGCAACAAGCTTATTGTTGACAGCCAATCAGGAATTCGACCAAAATATTCTTGCCATACGGCCCTAACAAACATGATAGAAAATTGGCACCAGAATATAAACAACAACAGTCTATGTGGAACTGTGTTTATTGATTTCAAGAAAGCATTTGATATGATAGACCATGTTATTTTAATTTTAAAAACTTGAGACAATGAAAATTGGCCCTAATGTAGTCACTCTAATATCATCTTTTCTATCAAACAGAAAGCAAGTAGTATCACATAATAAATGTCTGTCTCAAACCATTACCTTCAATATTGGAGTACCGCAAGGCTCTATTCTTGGCCCTCTATAGTTTGCCATATATATTAACGATCTACCTTTGCATCTTTCGTCGTCCTGCGATCTATTTGCAGACGACTGTACAGTGTACACAAATGCTGAAAACTGTATTTTATTGGAGTCGTCTTTACAACAAGAATTAAATAATGTAGTTAGGTGGAGCTATTCAAACTGTATGCAAATTAACATCACTAAAACAAAATCAATGTTACTAACAACCAGACAAAGACTTCAAACTCTAAGCTCACACACATCACTTCAACTTCACATCGATAACATGCCAGTAGAAAGTGTAATTGAGCACAAAACATTAGGCATAATCATTGATAGAAACCTAACCTTTAATTCCCACGTTCAAGCGCTTATTAAACAAACAGCGAAAAAAGTCTACCAACTCGCCAAAATTAAAAACTTCCTTGATGAGGACACAAGGAAACTATTCTATACTTCTCATATACAGACACACTTTGACTACTGCTCTACAATCTGGGACGGTTGTTCTAATTAAAACACCAAGCGACTTTACTCACTCCAGAAACGGGCCATGAGTCTAATTTATAACAAACATTTATCTGACAATCCTAGTCTGTATAAACGCCTTCAGTTACTACCACTCCTCAAACGCCTGCTTTTCAATAAAGCTAAACTAATTCACAAAATCCTGCATCGGAATGCCCCAAATTACCTTTGGCCATTGTTTAAATATAATGCTAGACACAGTAAACGTTTAAATATATTACACATTCCGAAGTCTAGGATTGACTTATACAAAACAAGCTTAACGTACTCTGCAGCTCAGCTGTGGAACAATCTTCCACAGGAAATCAAAGACATCACCAATCCCTATTCATATAATCGCAAATTACTCGAACACTATCTCAGTACGGATTATCTTCCCCCTTAATAATAGAGATAATAATAATAATAACAAAACCTTAGTATAACAGCCAGTCCCCTTTTGGTAGGCCAGTATATTCCACATGGCTAATAACAAGTGTCAGACCATTATTTAATTTTACTGTGTCGTGTAGTTTTGATGTTCGCATTTTGCCCATGCCTTTATAATGCATATCTTTTATATTGTTGCTGTTCTCTGTTAGCCTTGAATGATGTGTGAATGAAATAATGTATGAAAGAGAGTGATAGAAGGGCAGAATGTTAGACGGACCTGCGTGCCTAATTCTTAACCCTTTGAAAATAAAGTTTGTTCTATCTATCTATCTATCTATCTATCTATCTATCTATCTATCTATCTATCTATCTATCTATCTATCTATCTATCTGTCTGTCTGTCTGTCTGTCTGTCTGTCTGTCTGTCTGTCTGTCTGTCTGACCCGGCCCGGCTTCGTCCAGCACCTGGTGGGGAGCATCTCATTTAATTGATATAAGTAGTCATATAAGCTCCCGTTCCCGACTATCTGTCTGTCTGTCTGTCTGACCCGGCCCGGCTTCGCCCATCTCCTGGTGGGGATCATCTCATTTAATTCATATAAGTAGTCATATAAGCCGGCTTCGTGGCTTAGAGGTTATGACTTTTCTCCGTAATCTCGTATACTCTCGTGGGTTAACGTGATGACGGTAAGAATCAGCGGTGGTTCCAATCGCATCGATAACTTACGGGGTATGTGAGCCGGCCGCTCAGAAAGCAATGGCAAACTACTGAGCGTAATCTTGCCCGGAAATCAACATACAGCTGAAAGATGCTGGTGTTGACAGCAATGTCCTGTAAAGGATATGCAAAAAAAAAAAAAAAAGTCATATAAGCTCCCGTTCCCGACTATCTGTCTGTGTGTGTGTCTATCTGTCTGTCTGACCCGGCCCGGCTTCACCCAGACCCTGGTGGGGTGCATCTCATTTAATTTATATAAGTAGTCATATAAGTTCCCGTTCCCGACTGTCTGTCTGTCTGTCTGTCTGTCTGTCTGTTGACCCGGCTGTCTGTCTGTCTGTCTATCTATCTGTCTGTCTGCCTGCCCGTCCGTCCATCCGTCTCTCCCTCCGTCTATCCCACCCTCTCTATCTATCGGGTCAGATCTATCTATCTATCTATCTATCTATCTATCTATCTATCTATCTATCTATCTATCTATCTATCTATCTATATATTTATCTATTTATCTATCTATCTATCTATCTATCTATCTATCTATCTATCTATCTATCTATCTATCTATCTGTCTGTCTGTCTGTCTGTCTGTCTGTCTGTCTGTCTGTCTGTCTAGCTATCTATAGCTTTTGATTTGATTTGATTTGATTTAGAAAGGGGACTTAACCTAAGATATAGCAATGCTACTAAATGTTATGTCTCTTTATAGAATATTTCTTATGTTAAGTCATGTAATTACAAAATGAAATTTTAGTAAGTAAATAAATGATTGCACCCTAAGAAACTATTACAGTCGGTTGCACAGGAATGAAAAGAAGACGTGTTGAAAATTCCATCTCAATCGGACGGACCGTTCGCGAACGCAGCAAATACAGCCCCAACCACACACATACAGTCTCTTTTATATATATATATCGATAAGTGTATAAGTAAAATAAAATTGCAATAATTAGTTATTTATACTGCTTAATAACCTATAAATTGTTAATACTTATTTATTGTGATAGGTTGCTGTAAACAAAATGGACATATATATATATACTAGCTGACCCGGCCCGGCTTCGCCCAGGCCCTGGAGGGAATCTATCTATCTATCAGTCTGTCTGTCTGCTTGTTTGTCTGTCTGTCTGGCTGACCCGGTCCGGCTTCACCCAGTCCCTGGTGGGGAGCATCTCATTTAATTCATATAGGTAGTCATATAAGCTCTGCCGTTCCCGACTATCTGTCTGTCTGTCTATCTGTCTGTCTGTCTGTCTGACCCGGCTTCACCCAGTCCCTGGTGGGGAGCATCTCATTTAATTCATATACGTAGTCATATAAGCTCTCCCGTTCCCGACTGTCTGTCTATCTGTCTGTCTGTCTGTCCCGGCCCGGCTTCACCCAGTCCCTGGTGGGGAGCATCTCATTTAATTCATATACGTAGACATATAAGCTCTCCCGTTCCCGACTGTCTGTTTATCTGTCTGTCTGTCTGACCCGGCCCGGCTTCATCCAGTCCCTGGTGGCGAGCATGACATTTAATTCATTCATATAAGTAGTCAAATAAGCTTCCGTTCCCGACTATCTGTCTATCTATCTGACCCGGCGTGGTTTTGCCCAGCTCCTGGCGCACAGTAACTTAAAAGAATGTCCTTCCACACACCATTCATTATTTTTAATGAAAACTGTTTTTAATCACCGACATGACAGTTGATACGTTTTGTAAGCAGAAAAAGATGGGTTAAAATGTTATGCATAATGCATTATTTTTATGCAAACTTTAAAACTACCTTAAAGATTATATCATTATTTAATATAACTCATATGCCTAAAAATAACTATAGACAAAGAGTTTAACAATAGTGCAGGTAAGTCCAACAATATGACTATAAAGTATATAGAAATGTTATTAAAAGTTATGCCCCTTGAAATAACTTTTCTAGAGTGAAGTCCCCCTGCTATATAGACATTATATAATGAAAATGGAAAAGTAAATGTTATTAAATAAGTAGAAGATTTTACATTAAGAAATTATTATAGTCGGTTGCACAGGAATGAAAGGAAGACGTGTAGAAAATTTCATCTCAATCGGATGTACCGTTATCGAACGCATCCAAGACCCACAAACCCACAAACAAACATACACTCTGTTTTATATATATATATATATATATATATATATATATATATATATATATATATATATATATATATATATATATATATATATATATATATATATATATATATATATGCGGCCGGCCAATAGCTTTACATTTGTCAATGCGGCCCTCTGCACAAGAAGTTTGCCCACCCCTGTACTAAGGCATTTGATAAGGTAAAACATGATGAACTGATTAAAATATAGGAAGACATTAACATTAATGGGAAATATCTCAGAATAATAAACAATATTTACTGGAACCAAACAGCAGCAATTAAAATATGAAATAAAATAAAGAAATTATGAACACATAAAGTTGAGAGTGAGACAGGGATGTGTTTTGTCACTGGATCTCTTCTCCCTCTATAGCGAATTAACGATGGGAGAGATCAAAGAAAAGCCAGGAATACTATTTGGAGGTTATAATATAAATAATATGCAGATGACACAGTATTGATAACGGATAATGCAACAGACCTACAACAATTGATAGTCATTGTAGTAACAGAGAGTGCAAAGAAAGGATTCTCCTTGAAAATAGTAACAATGGTGATATCAAAGAAACAGGTGACACCCAAATGTGAAATAGAGATAGAAGGGAAAATTCTTCACCAAATGGATAATTTTAAATATCTAGGGACATTTATAACATCAGATGGAAGATGCACAACAGAGATCAAGAGCAGAATAGGGCAAGCAAAGGCTGCATTTTAAAAAAATGAAGAACATCTTATGCAAAAGTCACTATCATTAAATGTAAGAAAGAGAGTGCTGAAGAGCTATATAGAACCTATTTTGCTTTATGGCTGTAAATCTTCGAATATAAAAGAATAAATTAGGAAGAGATTGGAAGCAACAGAGATGTTGTTCCTTAGACGAATGTTGCGAATTCCTTGGACTGCCAAAGTAAATAACGACGAATGCCTTACAGAGGCTGGCGAAACTAGAACATTATATACAATAATAAGAAAGAGACAAACAAATTTTTTGATCATGTGATGAGAAGAGAGGCAGACCACGAGAAATGATGCTGGATGGATTGCGACGGTGCCATGGAGGAATATCAACGGCAGAGTTGATCCAGAAAAGGAAAGACAGAGACATGTGGAGCGTCATGAACGCCTACGCCAGTCGGCACGGCACTTGATGATGATGAACAAGAAACGAACTGAAAAGAGACTGAAAGACAGAGCATAACAATTGAGGATGCCCGCAGGTTTAAGATTTCCAGTCAAGGTTTTAGAACATTAAAGACAAGATGATCTACGTCATTGCGCTGGGTTATATCCCACATAGGATTTTTAGCAGAGCGGTCAGCTAAAATCATGACATGGGACTCAAACTGCTTAGTTCCAGAGAGCAGGCCTGAGGTAATCGAAAGCGCGGTGCTTAAAGGATGAAACATTCCATCGTCTAAATTTCATAAAAGAAAGATCTAGCTACACTAAAGGTATATTTCATAAAGAGGAACACTCTATGTTTCCTCATCAGTTTGTATGTATGTATGTATGTATGTATGTATGTATGTATGTATGTATGTATGTATGTATGTATGTATGTATGTATGTATGTATGTATGTATGTATGTATGTATGTATGACAGACAGCCAGAAAGAAAGAAAGAAAGAAAGAAAGAAAGACAGAAAGGAGAAAAGAAAGAAAGAAAGAAAGAAAGAAAGAAAGAAAGAAAGAAAGAAAGAAAGAAAGAAAGAAAGAAAGAAAAGACGACAGACAGACGGACAGACAGACAGACAGACAGACAGACAGACAGACAGACAGACAGACAGACAGACAGACAGACATACAGGCAGACAGAAAGAAAGAAAGAAAGAAAGAAAGAAAGAAAGAAACAAACAAACAAACAAACAAACAAACAAAGAAAACAGAAAATAAATAAAGAAAGAAAGAAAGAAACGGTGAAAGGAAGACAGACAGACAGACAGACAGACAGACAGACAGACAGACAGACAGACAGACAGACAGACAGAAGAAAATAAATAAAGAAAGAAAGAAAGATTGAAAGGAAGACAGACAGACGGACAGACAGACAAAAAGAACGAGAGAAAGAAAGAAACAAACAAAGAAACAAACAAAGAAACAAACAAAGAAACAAACAAAGAAAACAGAAAATAAATAAAGAAAGGGTGAAAGGAAGACAGACAGACAGACAGGCAGACAGACAGACAGACAGACAGACAGACAGACAGACAGACAAAACCTTTTAACACACGGCGTATTGTGTCTATAATGTACTAACGAATATTTTTATACACTAATCTGCTCTCAGTTGATGATGATGTAAATGTCTGGCTGCCTGTACTTCCCAGTACATATCCTCGTACCTGTTATATACTGAGAACTGGATGTTGGTGTAACTGATATGAGAATACGCATTAGTGCGGTCAAACGATGAATCCATGTCCGCACCCATGGTTCGATAAGGGAGGTAAAGATTGGCCAACTAGTTTCCTGTGGGCTCAGATCTTTAAAACATGAGATTGTAATAACACTTCACATCCCCGTGGTAGTTTCTTGTTATTGTACATTTGTCTGTTGTAATTGTTGCTTATATTAATTGAAAATAATCATTGAAGAGAAATGAACAGGTAAAGATATATCTCCGTAGCGTAGTAGTCAAGCCGTCTGATTCGGGCTCTAATGGTTGTGTGTTCGAATCCGTCCGCCAAATTCGGTTCACAAATGCATTTTGTTCTGAGACTCATGAGGATCGTCACTGAAGCTGCGACTCTTTCCGCGCTGCGGAAAGAGACTGAAGCATATGGGATAAACCCGGTGAAATGAAGTAGACGCTGTAGCCTTTAAGCGACTTTTAAGGTAGGCTCGAATCGCTAAATTATCTATAATTTCTGCCATTTCACATATCTACTGTGTATTAAGTATTCAATTATCCTCTGTTTCATGGTGTTATTCATCTTTGTTCTGCAAGTGTCAATCAGGATCTCGTGATATCTGTATCTTATATATATATTTGCAGAAGACGGCCACAATATGCAGTCTGCGTGCGCCCACTGTTGAAAGAATGCACTGCGGACCGGTTTGCCATAGATGCCTCGCTAGCTGTTGGGGAGTTCACATGCAGTGATAGGGGCCGATCATGTAAGTCGCACACCAATACGATATTACTGGAATATAATAATACCATCCATCCATCATATGCCATGCCGAAAAGCGTGGGTGGTCATGTTTTGCCATTTCATTCGATCACCAGAGTCGTGGATCAGTTCCGTGTTTCTGTCTCCTCCATGCAACGTGGCCAAGCCATCGAGGTATTTACTTCTCTGTCTTCCCCTTAGTCTCTTCCCTTCGATCTTGCCAGTTGTCACCAAGTTCTCCATTATATTTCTTCTCATAACATGCCCAAACATTTATGACCGTCTACTTCTAATATCTCTAATCAGTCATGATATTCATTTGTTTCGTAAAGGACTTGTTCATTGTTTTTTTGTTTTTTTTTCTGTCTGTCCAGGATATTCTTTGCATTTTTCTCAGAAATCACATTTCCACAGCCATCAGATGTTTTCCAGCTTGTCTGCTCATTTGCCACGCTTCACATCCAAACAAAAGTACGGGTTCTATGTAGCACTTCAAACACTCTTTTTTTCTCGTTTTGTCGGTATGTTTTTAATTTTGCAAAAGGCTACCTTCTTAATGGCAATGTTTGTTCTAATCTCTTCAAGGCATCTCCCATCAGATGTTATGACTGTTCAGAGATAACTGTACCGATTCACTTGCTTAAGAATATGCCCAATTACTTGTATATTACATTGTGGTATTTACTTCTTCCCAGTGACGACCATAATCTGTGTCTTCTTACAATTAAATTCTAACCCTAGTTGTTCACTGTGTGCAAAAACTGCATCTACTAAATGTCGCAGGTCCTTTTAATTGTCTGCAATCTATACTGTATCATCTCCATATCTAATGTTATTGATGTATCGTCCGCCAATGTTGATTCCTTCCATATAGGAATACACCAATCTGATAATATAGGAATATAGGAATCCACTAATCTGATAATATAAGAATAGACAATCTGATAACGTATTAATATAGGTATAAACTATTTTGATAATATAGGAATTTATTAATACACCAGTCTGATAAATTGGGAATATAGGAATAAAGCAATCGGATAATGTAGACATATAGAAATATACCAATATGATTATATAGACAGATCGGAATACGCCTATCTGATAAAGTATATTGGAATACCATAACCATCAAATGCCTTACCGACAGGCATGTATGATATGCTTTTTCACATCATGCAATATCCAACGGCATGGATCAATTCATGTACTAACTCCCTTCCGGGCCATGACACAGGTCTGTGAAGAAATTTTTTCCTCTGGCTTTCTCCGTCTCTTTTTCCACATATCTTTCCAGTTGTTTTATCATGGTCCATATTTGTCTTCTGATAATGTTGCCAAAATGAAGAAATATGCCAATCTGACAATCTAGCAATACACCGATCTGATAATGTACGAGTATAGGAAAACACGGAAGGAATACACTCGTCCCTCAACATTGGAATGCAACAGTCTAAACACGTAGAAAATAGGAAAACACCAATCTAAATAAAAGGAAACAAATCAAATCAAATCAAATCTAACCAAACAACTTTATTATAAAAGGGTCACAAATTGGGCACGCAGGCCCGTCTTACATTCAGCCCTTCCAATCACTCATCTTTCGTTCATCAAGTACATTATACTTTCGCATAGAAAGAAAAACAACATTGTGAAATGAATGTTTTAAACATAAACAATGCAAATTACCATGTTATGAGGTACATCTCCCACATACCCACACATCACACCACCCACACACATCCCCACCCACACACACACCCAGGGACACATACATACCCCACCAACCGACGAATCCCCCTCCAACACATCCACCCCGACCCACACACACTCACCACCCATACAAACATTCCTCGCCAACCCACACATCCCGCGCCCACCCACATACACATCATAGCTCATACACCCATCCCCCACCCACACATCCTCTGTCCACCCACTCACACCCCCAACCATCCATCCCCCAACCACACCTCCATCGACCACATATTCCCCACCCACACACATACACATCCCCCACCAAACAACACATCGCCACACCATACACACACATCCCACCAACTGACATCTCCCGACCCACACAAACATCTCCCTAACGACCTATATATCCCCAATCCACTCACACACATTCAACCACCCGCACATACATCCTCAACCCACCCACACATGCATTAACCCACATCCATCACCACACACATCCCCCTCCCACACAATATTCCCAACCCAAAAACCACACACACACATAACTCACCAATACATCTCACACCCACCTACACACCACACATGTATCCCCCACCCACATACAACATAATATCCCCACGCACACCCACAGAGATACCCACATCCACCCACCCCGCAATACTACAAAATCCAGCACCCAAACACATCTCCAACCCACACACCACACACATATCCCCAACCAACACACCACACACATCTCCCCACCCACACACACACACACACATTCCCCACCCATCAACCAACACATACAAACTCACTCACTCACCCACACATCCTCCACTATGCACCCGCAACCCCCAACCACCCACCTCCAACCACCCATCCCCTAATCAAACATCTCTCGATCACACATACTCCCACCCACACACATCCTCCACCCACTCACGCATCCCGCTCAGACACACACACATCCCTCAACCACCTACACATTCCTCAGCCTCTCACACACCGCCACTCACTATTCCCCCATCCACACACACATCCCCCAGCCACACACCCCCACATACTTCCCCCAACCACCTACACAACCACTACTCACCCACACATATCCCCCACCCATACACACATTTCCACAGCATCCATCACACAAATCCCTCACCTACACACCACACACTATCCCCCACCCACAATCTGAAAATGTAGCAATATAACCACATGAAAATAATGAAATCTTAGGACATAGGCAACCAAATAATGCACTATACCATTCTGTTTGTGGACGAGAACAGGGGTGAAACAATTTGACAATTTTGACAAAAAGGTTACAAACCCGATTCGCAATACTGCATACCGTGATCGAGACAGGGCTGCGGGAGATTTTGAAGCAGACTGCCTAGCGCTGGTCCTCTTACTGTGGTATGAGCATCGGTAGTTCATAAAATAATTGCAACCTACTGAACGTAAACTTGCCTAATAAATCACAAACAGCCACAACATGCTGTGACGTCCTGTAAAAGAGATGCAGCCAACTCTAACTTGAATATAGGACTACATAATTCGGATAATTTAGGACTACATAATTCGGATAATTTAGGACTACATAATTCGGATAATTTAGGACTACATAATTCGGATAATTTAGGACTACAAAATTCGGATAATATAGGACTACATAATTCGGATAATTTAGGACTACATAATTCGGATAATTTAGGAATACATAATTCGGATAATTTAGGACTACATAATTCGGATAATGTAGGACTTTTTAATGTTGCATATCCCTTACAGGACGTTGCAGTCAACACCAGCATTTTTCAGCTGCTGTTGATGTACTAGGCAAGATTACGCTCAGTAGTTTGCCATTGCTTTCTGAGCGGCCGGCTCACATAACCCGTACGTTACCAACGCGGCGAGAACCGCTACCGATTCTCGCGCAGGTTACATTACTCACGAGAATATACGGGATTACGGAGAAAGACGTTAAACTCTCAGGCCAGGGAGGCCGCAATGTGGACTACATATTCTCATGTCCCGTTTACACATATTTAGGACTACATGAGTCTAATCCTTCAGAACTACATAAGTCTGATAATTTAGGACTCCATAAATCAGATAATTTAAGAGGGCAGGAATATGCGAACCTGATAAAACTGGAATATTCCAAACTAATACAACAGTGATATAGCAATCCATTAGTCTAATAATAACACCTGAACTTATTTTTCGCGATGGTAAGCTTTCCCTATTACTGTGTCATTCGCTATCAGACAAATTTGCCTCCGATTTCAGAAGTACTTATAACTGACGCCCCAAAATTAAGGACGAGAAGTCAACATTCAAGGCATCTGGAACGAACCCACTACGCTTCGATCAGAACAGAAAGCGTAGGCGCTCTAAACATCTCAGCCACGATGACCTCCACCAGACTGATAATGTAGTTAATGTTGAATTCATCATTCTGATATTGTAGGAATGCAATAATCTGATCATGCAGGAATACTGAAGTCTGATATTGCAAGAATACAATATTCTGATCATGCAGAAATACTGATGTCTGATATTGCAGGAATGCAATAATCTGATCATCATGGGAGTCTCCGTGGCGAGGCGGTCAAGCCATCTGGCTCGGGCTCCGAAGGTTGTGGATTCCTTTCCGAGCGGGGTGGGGGGGACGTCCTTTGGTTCACGCGTGCATTTTTTCGGAGACTCCCGAGTTTCGCCGCTGGAGCTACGGAGTTCGTGCTTTATGGGACGGTTTCCGCGATGTAGAAAGAGATCGAGTCATATGGGCTAAAACCCGGTGCAATGAAGTCGACCCTGTCGACTTTTAAGCGACTTTTTAATAATCTTATCATGCAGGAATACTGATGTCGTAATATTGTAGGAATACAATAATCTTATCATGCAGGAATACTGATGTCGTAATATTGTAGGAATACAATAATCTTATCATGCAGGAATACTGATGTCGTAATATTGCAGGAATACAATAATCTTATCATGCAGGAATACTGATGTCGTAATATTGTAAGAATACAATAATCTTATCATGCAGGAATACTGATGTCGTAATATTGTAGGAATACAATAATCTTATCATGCAGGAATACAATAATCAGATCATGCAGGAATACATCAGTCAGACATTGTAGGAATAAGATCATCTGATCATGTAGGAATACATTAGTCTAATATTGTAGGAATAAAATAATATGATAGTATAGGAATATACCAGACTGTTAAAGTAAAAACAAAACAGTCTGATACTGAAGAATACAATATACTGATTTAGTAGGAATACAGCAGTCTGGTCATGTACAGGTACAAGAATAGAAAATAATGTTTTCCCGTTATGAATCCTTTTTACTGTTCACTCGGGTAAACCACAATTAAGCAAGCACCAGTGCAATGTGTTGTTGCAAACTTGTCTCTCTCATCAATTCATCAATTCTTAGTCTGCCACTCTGGTTACATTTATAGCTGTTCTCTATACACTGTAGAGTCAATAGAAGAACGGTTATGGTTCCTGTGCTAGTTCATGCCTTGTCGCGAGATATTCTCATGTTCTACACAATAAGTCCTAATGTCGGTTGTTGATTTGGCAGATGCAAGCCTATGTCGTTGTAACACTTTGATGTTGTCACTCCATCTGCTCACTCTTTCTTCTCGTGCTCTGTAAGCTGTTCTTTTACATTAATATTCATATACGGGTATATTAAGCAGGCTTCTTTTTCTTTAGATGAAAACCGCCTTATTTATTCTCTCTCTCTCTCTCTCTCTCTCTCTCTCTCTCTCTCTCTCTCTCTCTCTCTCTCTCTCTCTCTCTCTCTCTCTCTATCTATCTATCTATCTTGCTATGTAATCAACATATGATGTTGCTCCTAACACTTATGTGATATCATCATATTTTAGCCTGTCTATTTTAGTAACATTTATATAGTTCCCAGGCACCTCAACTCACACGTAACGATATTCCTGTATTGTGTCCTGAATAGCCACCAATTCTGACATTGGTAACATTATATTAGTATGAATATTGATTCATTCATTCAGTAGCCTGTAGTTTACAGAACCTTGCTTCCATAAAAACCTTCCGAACAACCTCTCGATCATAAGCAAGATGTTCCGCGTCAGATACATCATATGGAGATCATCCGCCACATCCTGCACCATCTTTTCTTTGTCCGTCCTCTTCCTGTCTTAACAGGCATATATATATATATATATATATATATATATATATATATATATATATAGAGAGAGAGAGAGAGAGAGAGAGAGAGAGAGAGAGAGAGAGAGAGAGAGAGAGAGCATATCCTTTACAGTACATCGCTGTCAACACCAGCATCTTTCAGCTGTATGTTGATTTCTTGGCAAGATTACGCTCAGTAGTTTGCCATTACTTTCTGAGCGACCGGCTCACATACCCATAAGTTACCGATGCGATTCGAACCACTGCTGATTCTCACCGTCATCACGTTACCGACGAGAGTATACGAGATTACGGAGAAAAGTCATAACCTCTAAGCCACGAAGCCGGCTGGCATATATATACCCCTCCATTATTGTTCTCTCCAAGCTTTCGTGATGTATCAAGTCACCAAAATATTTCAATTTTGTTGTTTTATCGTCTTTAGTAGCCAACCTTCTTCAATATTCAGCTTTTGAAGTATGGATGCATTTGTTCTTTTCTGTATCCAAGATAATCTTATAACTTTTCAAAGGCATTTATGCGCTGCTCAGCTTGTTTAGTAATTGTCTAGGTCTCACAGATATGTGTTGCAATGAGCAAGATGCATGCTCTTACAAATATAATGTTTGTAGTTCTATCTGTCCTACTCCACAATGTATTCAGTTATGTTACTCTTTGAAGAGCAATATACATTCGTCGTTTAGTTTTTTTTCATTGTGTTATGGTTGTCGGTAATCAATAACCCAAGATATTCGAAGTTTTCCACCACCTCTAAATTTTCTCATTAACATACATTTCTTTCTCCACAATTGTTTTATCCGTATGCATAATCTGTGTGTTTGCTGTGATAAGATATAAACTTGTGATTTTCACATTTCAATTGGGTTGAGGTTATTAGGTTTTCTATACCACTCTGTGTTGTGGAAAGCAATAAGTATCGTCAGAATATCGATTCTCTGGTATGTCATGACCACCGATATTTGAGGCATCATATTGCACCCTGTTGATATCCTCTCTGACATTTCTCATTATATATTCGGCGTATTTTTTAAACAAATAGGGGACAGCACACATCTCTGACTGACTCCTTGATGATGTTAAATCAATCTGATGTCTTGCCATCTATTGTAACTTTTGTTTGTTGGTCTAGATAGAGCATTTTTATGAGTTGTATTGTTGTTGTTTGTCCATCAAGAATGATGATGACCATTCACTTTATCCAGTGGGGTTGGAAGTATGAAGCCGTGAGTTCTAAGATGGCTGATAAGGCCTATTTTGGCTCGAAATGTTATTTGACAATGTGGACAAAGAATGCTTGGCGTTTCTGGAGGAGGATTTCCTGCAGTGGTTTTTCTGTTCTGTCTGTTCTTCACAGCTCTTGCAGTCATGGTTGCCTCACACGTGACTGCACCATTGCGTAATAATGTAGGCCACGAATTTCGTTCCCTGGCTGCAGTCTCCCAGGTGTCATGATGAATTCCAAAAGTATTCAGTGAGATTTTCAGAGTGTCTTTAAAGAGTTTCCTCTGGCCGCCTTGGAAGCGTTTACCACAACGCAACTCGCCGTAAAAAAATTCGTTTAGGGAGCCTGTGATCTGGCATGCGAGTCAAGTGACCAGCCCAGCGAATCTGATTCATTATTAGTAGATAGTAGTGTGGATACTGGGATGGACGCTCTTTCTAGGAATTCAGTGTCTGGGATTTTGTCTTGCCATTTAATCTTCAGTAGCTTCCTAAGGCATACTGTGTGGAAATGGTTTAATTTCCTAGCGTGTCGCTGATAAACAGTCCAGGTTTCACAAGCATATAGCAGTGTGGATAATACAATTGCTTTGTAGACTTCCAGCATTGTTTGCGGGCTTATTCCATTACTGTCCCATACATTCTTGTACAGTCTGCCAAAGACAGCGCTGGTCTTGGAGATTCTTGCATTCACTTCATCATCAATAGTGGCAGTTTGTGACACAGTGCTGCCAAAATAGGTGAATTTGTCCACACCACTTAGACTATGACCATTCACTTTGATATTCGGCACAGTGTGATTATTCCCTGGAGCTGGCTGGTACATAACTACAGTCTTCTCAAAGTTGATATTGAGTCAAAAGTTGGCACAGGCATGTGAGAAAGCTGAAACATTATGTTGCATGTCCGCCTCTGTGTTGGCATATAGAGCGCAATCATCAGCAAACAGGAGCTCTCTGACGGTGTCGCTTTTAATTTTGGTTTTAGCTTCCAGCCTTCTAAGATTGAATAACTTTCCACCCATGCGGTAATTGATGTCTACTCCAAGGTCGTTGTTCTCAAAGGCATTCGTAAACAAAACTGAAAACATGAGTCTGTTTACTGTTAGTGCTAGGACACATCCTTGCTTCACTCCATTGGTGACAGGAAAGGGCTCAGACAGTTCACCATTTTCTTATACTCTTGCCTGCATACCATCATGAAATAGCCGCACTATTTGGACAAACTTTCGTGGACAGCCATATTTTGCCATAATCTTCCACAGTCCTTCTCTGCTGACTGTATCAAAAGCCTTGGTAAGGTCAATGAAGGTGGAGAACGTTTCGCAGTTCTGTTCCTGACATTTCTCTTGCAGCTTCCTTGCAGCGAAAATCATGTTAACAGTTCCACGTTCTTTTCTGACGCCACATTGGCTCTCAGGAAGAAGACCTTGATCGAGATGCTGCGTGAGGCGATTGAGAAGAATTCTGGCGAGTATCTTCCCTGCAACTGAAAGCAAGGAGATGCCTCGGTGGTTGTCACAGGATTGGCGGTTTCCTTTACGTGTGTAAAGGTGGACTATTGACGCGTCCTTGAAATCTTGTGGCATGGTCTCATTCACCCATATGTTTGTAAAGACTTAGTGAAGCTGCTCTGTTAGGATCGGCCCACCTGCCTTGCATATCTCTGTCGGGATAGAGTCAGGACCAGGTGCCTTGCCGCTGAGAGTTGCTGAATGGCTTTGTTTAATTCCACTATAGTTGGCAGATCATCAAGTGTATCATTGATGGGAACTTGAGGAAGGCAGTTGATGGTTTCATCATTGAAGAAGGAAGTTGCATTTAAGATGTTGCTAAAATGCTCTGCCCAGCGTTGAATGATTTCTTTCTTATCGGTGACCAATGTTCCCCCATCTGCAATGAGGAGGGGAGCTATACCTGGTGATGTAGGACCATAGATCGCTTTCAGTGAGTCGTAGAAGTTTTTCATATCATGTCTGTCAGCAAAGCCTTGAATTTCATCAGCTTTGTTGCTCAGCCAGGAGTCCCGCATGTGCCGAAGTTTCTGCTGCACTACTCTCTTGTAAAAATGTGTAGCCGGCACCTATTTAACAGATTTAGCCTTCTTCTGCAGGTCGTGTCTCGCTCAAGGCTGCAATGTCGATGTTGTTCCTGCCAATCTCTCCCAATCAGTGCTGTTCGTCTCTCTGGACCCGACGCGCCATCTCTGTCAAGTAGGATGCGTACATTCCTAGTTCCGATTGTTAAGTGAATATGATTTGCTCTTTTAGCTTTACATGTTTTTTCTTTGTTTGTATGTCGACCGCAGTTTAGGTTACCCACCAACCGCGGCTAGCTGGTTAGGTAGTGATGAAGCAGACAATGTTTAGGGCACCTTTTCTAGCCCCTTGCTCATGCTATGGAGGTGAGCAGTGCGTTCCTAAGGAGGGCTGCTCAGTCGCTCAGGGGGCTGCCGAATCCCACTGCTGCTCAGGTCAGTAGAAGACGACCATACGGCCTGAGCCACCTGTGTGCAGGTCTGGGACTACGGCTGCCAGGGTACCCACGCCTGCCACTTTGCCGCTCGCCCATCGCCACAGGGATTGAAGGTGATATATGACATTGGATGAAGAATGTCTTGCGCGATGAATTGGATTAAAGTGAGGAAGAGTTGCGCAAATGTTCGACCTCACTCTCTCGCCTGAGTCCATCTGAGTCCAGTGGCAAGACAAGTCGAGACGATTGGAGACGAATACAGGTGCAGTGGATGACCAGGGCGCTCTACGTGCCTTGCAGTGCTCATTACGTTCCACAACGCGTTGCAGGTAAACGCCGTCTTACCCATTGAATCAGGAATGATTTCTTCCGCGCAGTCTCCGAATGAGTTGTATTATATGTTATGGGAAGCCCATAATCCTTACGATTTCCCAAAATGTCTGGTGTTGTACACAGTTAATTTTTTTTTTTTTTTTTCGCGTTTCCATCCTGTTTCAGGATATTGCGGTCAACACCAGCATCTTTCAGCTGTATGTTGATTCCTAGGCTAGATTACGCTCATCAGCACGCCACGACTTTCTGAGCGACCGGCTCCATACTCTCATAAGTCACTTTTGCGATTCGAACCACTGCTAATTCTCGTCGCGTCACGTGACGAGAGTATTCGGTGTTAGCGGAGAAAGCTGCTAACCCCTCGGCCACGAAGCCGGTGTACACAGTTAAATGCTTTTGAATAATCCACAAAACACGAGAATAGGCTTATATTAAATTTTCTGTATTTCTTTATTATTAAACGCATGTTGAGTATGTTATCTCTTGTTCCTCTTCTAATTTTTTTCTTCCATTTTCTTACGAAGTCTTCCCATTGTGATTTAAGTAGACGTTTACTTGCATGACAGATCAGGGCAACAGTTCTATAGTTGGTGCATAATTTAAGGTTTCCCTTGAAGATAGTTCTCTTCCAATTTGTTGGTCATATACTATATTTCCATATAATTTTACATAATGCGTGACAGATTTGTATGCTTTCTTCTCCTCCCGCTTTAATTAGTTCAGTTGGTATCTCATCATATCCAAATGATTTACAATTTTTCATGTTCTTTATTGCTCATGTACTGTCATCTAATGTCATTCGTTCATGTATCTCATTTATATCCTCACTGTCATTCACATCATACATTTCACTGCAGTATTCTTGCGAATGGAGACGGATTGTATCTGCAGCAAAGAACCTCCTTGGCTTGGAACGCTGAAGAAGAAGAAGAAGAAGAATTGCTTGCCATCTTTCTATAATTTTTTTAGATTCAGTTAAGGTATTTCCCATCTTGTCACAGATAACATTTAATTTAGGTTGAACATGTTTTGCTAATTATCACGAAGTTCTTGATGATAAGTTCGTGATATGGTCGTTGTCTAGGTAATGATACTCCTGGTGTGTCAATTGAGCTATCTAACTGTCTTACAATATAACTCACCCCCGCAGTGCACATTCACCAGTCATTAAACAAGATTGCTTTGGCGCACATAATCCTTTATTGCAGAAAGAACACGGACAAACGGAACATAACTCATTATCCAGAAACAATATAATCCATAGAATATCCATATCCTCCTCCAACTTAACGCTCACAAATCATTGTCTTCTCACGGCCTGCTGAATCTCAAAACCCCAAGACAGTTCATCCAGCTCCTATCCACAGCTGGACCTCACACATCACAACCCACACACTGGGTCTAGTCTCCACTAGCTATCCAACCCACTTTGGGTTCAGGCCTTCACTCACTATGAAACCCACTCTGGGTTCAGGCCTCCATTATCTATCCAACCCACTTTGGGTTTTAGCCTGCATTCACAACTGGGAGAACAACACAACAAAAGATCTGACCGCAGTCAGTCAAAGCTCCAACTTCTTCGACAACCGATCCGCTCGGCGCCAAAATATCAACTGTCCTCAAGTCCTCTGACTTCACCCAGAACTAAACACTCTCCCCCCCCCCCCCCCCCATCCACCCTGGGGTCTCCACTCACCCTCACCATTATTTCTCATGGTTAGTTGCTTTTCGCGCAGTCTCCCTACTGGGGTCACTCACCTTACTGTCTCTAACTTTCATCTATTATTTCTCATGCCCGGTCACTTGTTTATGTACTAGCAAGGTCATTCTCCTTAATGTCAATGACCCCAGGCATGTGTCACTACCCCATCCTCAAAAGAAAACATCGTTTTCAAATGTTGGGAGACTAATACTTATCAAATATGTGACCCAGACACATTGCCTGGGTAGTCGTAAGTATAAATCCAACTTACTCTAGCTACCACACTAGATAATCCATCAAATTCTCACAGTACACTCCCATATTACCCCACACATCAATACAATCAACTTTATTTCTTGTGTACCAATACATGACTAGTATCTCACATAATAATAATAAACATATCATAGGGAACATAATATCTGTGTACTTGCAAATCTATTAACATCCTCAAAAAAAAAAAAAACACAAGCTATTTGTGTACTGACCCTATATCAGGTGGTTCTTTTCTTGCCTCAAACCTCCACCTATTGCTGTCGATGCTGTGTCTACCGTTCCTGTACCCGTGCCTCATGTTTCCTATATCTTTAAAACATCTGTTTGCTAATACTGGTTCAGTGATGTCGTTAACACTCTTTTGAACTGCCTTAACTTTGCAATCTACATATTGTACCGTTACACTGGAGTCTCTGTTTCGTCTGACCTCTTTATTAAATCCTGGCCAATATACCTGGCATCCTGCTCTATGCTGCTTCCGCCTTACTCTTATGTGCCATGCACATGCCCTATCCTGAGCTGTTCTAGTATATTGGTCTCTATGTGCTAACGGTAATACAATTTGCCCACATGCAGTTCCGCCATCTGAAAACCTGCGAGTGAGAACATTATTCTTCCTTCCAAAGCACCATCTACCCTTCTTTGATTGCCTATGTCTCACTTTACCACACCCTTGGAAACATTTGTCCAGAGTAGTATCTTGTCTCTGGGATTCCCTTCTCACCTGCTCAACTGTACTACCCTTTTTCTCATTCCCTATGTCTACTTCAAGTGCCTCTACTACTTCAGCTATACTCTCTAATTTAGGTTTTCTTTTGGTAACTACCTCGTTACTGCTTACACTGTGTTTCTGATCCCAATAAACTACTTCTTCTTCTGTACAATCTTTAACTCCTGGCACGTTTCCGATGATCAAATCTGCCACTGGTGAGTCTACAACACACGCTACCACTCTTCCTGTGATATATGGTGTTTTTACTGCTATCACGGCTAATGGGTAGAATTCTACTGTCCCGTTGAATGTAATGCACCTGATCTTTTACCCTGTGTACTCCGAGGGGTTCACTAAACCTTTTATAACTCCGATAGACGTACACCCGGAATCTCTAATTGTTAATGTTGGTCTATCATTAACGAAACCATGGTGCATCTTCATGCTTCCACCTGCATGGACTGCTGATCCTGCTTTCACTGTATGACCACACACTAAGACTGGCTGACCGTCTTTTTCAAAAAGAGGTTTGCACCCACTACAATCTTCATTGTTGATAGTCTCAATCACTTGTGCTGCATTAGAATGCTCCGTTTCCTTCATCGTACAATGATAGCTGACATGCCCCTTCTTCCACATTTGAAACAGATTATTTCCTTCCTCGCGTTACTTGTTGGCTTACTGGTTGGTCGTGCATCACACTGTGCTGCCTTGTGTCTCCAGCTCCCACAATTCCAGCATCCGGCATAACTATTTGTACGTCTCTGGATATTCCCCCTTTTGTATGGGTAACGTCCTACTATACCACCATTGTTTCCTCGAAAAGCATTGTCTTGAGGTTCTTGTTGTTCATATCTATGTGTTGAATCCACACTTTTCGCCCTTGGTCTGATAACTGGATTCTGGTCCTGTTTAGTGTACGTTGCACAGACTATTTCCTCACTCATTAGTCTACCAATAGAACTGTTTGGATGTGCAGTCATGTAGTTTTGCCCTAACTGTGACATTGTGTCTATGTCCTTTGGCTTACATTCCTCAAAGAAAGCTACTAAGTTTGTATTGCATGCAGATACTACCTTGTCTCTTAACATTAAATCACCTAATTTATTAAAATCTTTCCCTACTTCTGCAAGCTACATCCATTTGTTAAATGTGTTCTTTACTGTATTAACAAAATCTGTGAACTCTTGATTTGTCTCTGGCCCTAACTATCTAAACTTTGTTCTGTATCCATGCTCAGTTAGTTGGAACTTTGTAAGCAGATGTTGACGAAAAATAGTGTAGTTGTTTCTTTCTTCCACAGGTAAATTAAACATTGTATCTAGGGCCTTACCCGTAAGAAACTCGCCAAGTCGCAACGCATACTCTCCCTCTGGAATACCTAACACTTTCGCTGATGCTTCGAATCTTCCCAGATAAG
Source organism: Cepaea hortensis (assembly GCA_963921405.1). Classification (NCBI taxonomy): domain Eukaryota; kingdom Metazoa; phylum Mollusca; class Gastropoda; order Stylommatophora; family Helicidae; genus Cepaea; species Cepaea hortensis. Next base: position 66,406,589 of record OY992884.1, read on the forward strand.
ATTCAAGATGGTCCCGGTCTGTAAAATATGGCAATTTCAATCGTTGTGATGACTGTGAAGGTCTTCTACTTTCCTCACTTTGACCTTTTGATGATAGTTCTAATTTTCTTAACTCTATTTCAGTTTCCCTTTTGAGCTTTTCTTTCTCAATTTCTATTTTCATTTGTGTCTCTCTCTCTTCCTGTAGACGCTTGGCTTCAATTTCAGCTAACCTTACTTCCTTTAGACGCTTGTTTTCCATTTCAGCTCACTTTTCTTCCTGTAGGCGTTTGGCCTCGAGTTCTGCATGTCTCTGTTCTCTTTCAGCTTGTCTTTGGTCTCTTTCAATCTGTTTTTGTTCTTTTGCTTCGGCATACTCCTGTAACTCTTTACTCTTCATGCCTAACCTTTCACCTGCTTGAATATATTCCATTAAAGTAGGCATCTTGTACTTGTGGACACGTTGCTGTCTGTCAGCCAACTATAAATGTAAAGACTCTGCTGCTAGTCTTTGTGTACTTTCCCTAAGTACACCAGCACTCCCTGTGTACGTAAATTCGTAGTGCTAAAATATCACCCTGCACTCACCCAGTCACTCTATAGCACTAGGTAGTGAGGGCAAATATCACCTATACTCCCTCGCATATATTTATAACAAATAGTTGTATAAAATTTCTGGAAATATTGTTAAACATACATATAAATACATATAAAAACGAATGGATGATCCACACTAAGTGTTGCTATAAAACGCTAGACGCACAAGCCAAGTACACGGAGACGGTGATCACAAAGAAATAAGGCACAGTAACATCCACAAGCTTGTGTGAAACGACCACAGTGCGCGTAATAATCTATATATAACTGACACAGACCACTCGACAGTAGATATGACGAAAGATCACAATAATAACATATATCCGAACACAACAAATATCATATGTAAATATAACGGAAAGAACGAAAGAAAAAAATATATCCTCAAAATATACACACATCTGACTTAGACACAAAAAGGCACGGTATATTATCCAGGACCTACACTGCGCCACAGCAGAAGCAAACAAACCGACCTTTCGATTTAATTCCCAGAAAATATATGGTGCACCTAAGACAATTCCTTTTTGCTCTGTCTCACGACCTTCGTGAACCAACGCAAAAATCTCCTACTCCAGACAAACACTGGACCACATACAAATAATTGCGTAACAACCGAAAACAATTTTTATAAGACGATGAGCAGCAAACAAAATGTCTAACTGGTTGGCCGACAAATATGTGCCTATTAATCCGTCGCCACAAGTTCGTTTTTAATAATTTTTCACAATATGCTGGGAATGTATATTGGTAAATGTTCCGAAATGTCTACGACGCTAGATTCCAAACGACTTGCTGTTGTGTTGAGTGGTTACTTCATTTCGCGTTGTGATCACCAGTTCCAACTGTCGGAAACGTTGACGGTAAATAGTAATTATCCAAAATGTTCTTTCGATATGTTTTTACATTCCCTGGACGTGGTGACAACAAAGTAATAATCCAAACGTCTTGTCTCAACCCATACAATGGCAGCAAATGTCCATCGCTTTAGCTCTTTATAGTAAGTTCTTTTAACAACTGTATGCACCCATGATCGCGGAGCTGCCACGTCATCCTGCGTTGTCAAAATGTTTGCTGATTACAGAGTAATGATCACAAAGGGATTTTAACAAAGTCGAACATAAAGTCTGGTTTTTACACAAAACACCTTGTTTTGTTCATTCACAATGAGTCATCTTGACCACAATAGGCCGTGGACATTCTCTGAGTGCCTTCACTCCATCCACCCCCGACTAGCAATGTCACCTCAATTTCTTTTTATCACCTTCAGTGAAAAATCCTCAGTAAACACAGTTTCCACACAACCTTCTCAGCCCCAACCCGGCTGCTCTTTTAACTCCGTGGAAAATTGACTTTACACCATTAAACCGCCCCGACTCTGGCTGCGGCAGGGTACTGTTCCTACCACCTTCGGTCACCTGTCCTCGTAAACAGCGCTGACCCGATTTTTTTCGTGAAGACTCACAATTTCTACCGTCCTCCCCCGTCGTGTTACCTGTGGTGAAATTCTTCACCTGTCGACCTGCGACCACACCGTGTGTTGCCTCAGCACACACACACAAAATGTCTCACCACGCACAGGACTTCGCAACGAAATTGCTCACTGTCTGTTATGTTTTGTTCAATCCTGTCCTGTCACACACACACACACACACACACACCTAGGACTGACCTCTTCTTGTCGCAAATAACTCACTGTCCACACGACATTTCATCTGTGCTGTCTGCTGGCGCTTCCGTCTAGAATCAAATTTACCTGTCCTGACCTTCACTTGAACTGTCTGTATTACTTCTCGGACACTTTTGGCCTTGACCGTCTACTGAAAATGGTGTTTATTCTTTGTGCCATAATTGTCGTTGTAAATGGGCATCCGAATAATGTCTCTGATCTTAGTATCCTCTCTAATCGACGAGTTCACAGATAAACAGAATGACAACAATGTCTATAATGCAATGGGTTTCTTGATCGGACGAGCTCTCAGATATCTCACGAAGTTCTTGATGATAAGTTCGTGATATGGTCGTTGTCTAGGTAACGATACTCCTGGTGTGTCAATTGAGCTATCTAACTGTCTTACAATATAACTCACCCCCGCAGTGCACATTCACCAGTCATTAAACAAGATTGCTTTGGCGCACATAATCCTTTATTGCAGAAAGAACACGGACAAACGGAACATAACTCATTATCCAGAAACAATATAATCCATAGAATATCCATATCCTCCTCACAACTTAACGCGCACACATCACTGTCTTCTCACGGCCTGCTGAATCTCAAAACCCCAAGACAGTTCATCCAGCTCCTATCCACAGCTGGACCTCACACATCAAACCCACACACTGGATCTAGTCTCCGCTAGCTATCCAACCCACTTTGGGTTCATGCCTTCACTCACTATGAAACCCACTCTGGGTTCAGACCTCCATTATCTATCCAACCCACTTTGGGTTTTAGCCTGCATTCACAACTGGGAGAACAACACAACAAAAGATCTGACCGCAGTCAGTCTAAGCTCCCACTTCTTCGACAACCGATCCGCTCGGCCACAAAACATCAACTGTCCTCAAGTCATCTGACTTCACCCAGAACTAAACTCTCTCTCCCCCCATCCACCCTGGGGTCTCAACTCACCCTCACCATTATTTCTCATGGTTAGTTGCTTTTCTCGTAGTCTCCCTACTGGAGTCACTCACCTTACTGTCTCTAACTTTCATCTATTTTTTCTCATGCCCGGTCACTTGTTTATGTACTAGCAAGGTCATTCTCCTTAATGTCAATGACCCCAGGCATGTGTCACCAATAAATTACTTTCTTTGAACATTTCGTAATCTCTTCCAGTCTTATGATATTGCTCTATTCTGGTACAGCCATCTTGTATAAATTGGTTTTTGTCCTTTCTTGTATTCTTTCTTTTTCTCGTGTTAAAGACTTTTACTTCATCATACTGTTATCGGATTCACCTCCTTCTGTTTCAGTTCCCTTCGTTGTTTTATTAATTCTAACGTCTGATGTAATCCATGGCTTATGTTGCTTTTTCTTGATCGGAATTAAATCTTTGGCTGCAGTTATCAAGATATCTCAAGCTTGAGCAGCTAATTCATCAGGTGTCAATTCTTCCTGTATAGACATCAAGACACCAAAACGATTCTTCACGTCTACGTTGAAGTATGAATATACTGTTGAATATTTGGTTTATTTTGTTGTTTCGGGATTTGAGATTTAAATATTTAGCACAACCCACTACTTACAACGCTGATCGTATTCTGGTATGAACCTAGGACCTACCCACTTTAATGTGGAAGCACTGGACTCGAGTTTCGCTCAATGTTCAATATCAATGTTCAATATTTATCCCTTTCATGATGATACTGCGTTGTTCGAGCAGGTGTTAGAGTTGATTAATCACTACGTTAGCTTCTGTCATCTCATGTCCATCGCCCATTTAAGTATGGTGGGGGTGCTTAAAGGCTACAAACACCTCAGGAAACATCAATAGAACAAGTGTACATTCTCATAAAAGGATCCGTTCGTCTATCAAAGTGTTTGGTTTTTGTGGCTGAAAGGACTGCTTTTAAAGCCGGTGTGTGTTTTAGTTTTAAGCCGAACAATACATGTAATAAAATATGGATCTGTGCTTTGTCTGAGAAAGATAAGAAGGTAAAGACAAGGACTGGGGATCACACATCGCTATGTAATGTTAAAATCTGTAGTATCCTCCAGCGTGTATCTTATAACAGTTTCTCTTTCATTTACTTTAATTCTAGTGCTGGCAGAATCGACAGCTTCAGTGTGCTACAGTGATCCGAGCCATCAAGTTGTCGTCAATGAATTGTCACATAAATGCATCACTTCCAGATTTCATGATAATCTTACTCAGTGTCAGTGAGTGATCTTGTTTAATAATGTAATAAGGCAGTTTAACCAAATACCGAGAACGGGGAGATATCCCACCCATCTATCTATCCATCCATCCATCCATCCATCCATCCATCCATCCATCCATCCATCATGTACCATGCCGGTGAACGTGGGAGGTCGTGATTCACCATTTCACTCGATCACCAGAGTCGTGGATCAGCTCAGTGTTCCTGTCAAGCCAAGCCTTCCAGGTAATTACTTCTTTGTCTTTCCCTTGATCTCTTTCCCTCAATCTTGCCAATTGTCACCATGTTCTCTAATTTATCTCTTCTCATAACGTGTCCAAAACATCTTGACTGTGTCCGTCTAATTTCTCTAATTACGCTTCTTGGAGGACTTGGTCATTAATTGTTCTGTCTGTCTACGGTATTCTATGCATTCTCCTCAGAAACCACATTTCTACAGCCATCGGATGTTTTTCTGCTTGACTGCTCATTGTCCAAGTTTCACATCCATACAAAAGTATACGTTCTATGTAGCACTTCAAACACTCTTTTTCTCATTTGAATTGACATCTTTTTATTGGTCAGTATGTTTTTCATCTTGCTAAAGGCTACTTTTGCCATGGCGATTCTTGTTCTAATCTATGCCATGCATTACCCATCAGATGTTATTACTGTTCCGAGATAACTATACTCGTTTAAGAATATTCCCATTTACTTGTATAATACATTATGGTATTTCGTTCTTCCTAGTTACGATCATGCCGTCTCCCTGGTATAGGGGTTAGACGACTTTCTCCGTAATCCCGTATATTCTCGTGAGTAACTTGACGTGCGCGAGAATTGGTAGAGCCGGTCGCTCAGAAAGCAATGAAAACCTACTGAGCATAATCTTGCCAAGAAATCACCAATCAGTTGAAAGATGCTGGTGTTGACAGCGATGCCGTGTAAACGATATGCGGATGAAAAAGTGACGACCATAATCTGTGTCTTCTTACAATTTAATTCTAACCCTAATTGTTCACTGTGTGCAACGACCGCACCTACTAATTGTTGCAGATCCTGCTCAATGTCTGCAATCAATACTGTGTCATCTGCATATCAAATGTTGTTGATGTTTCGTCCTCCGATGATGATTCCATTTACATCTTCTGCCTTTCTGAAAATATATTTACTGTATAGGGAAAACAGATCTGGAGACATTACACATCCCTGTCTCACACCTCTCTTAATAGGCTGATATTGTCCCACTTCATTATCAATCCTTATGGCAGTTTGTGGTTTCCAATATATGTTTTTTATAAGTCTAATGTTCTTTCCATTAATTTGTACATATGCAAGCAACTCTACCATGTTGACATGTCTCAGTCTATTGAAAGCCTTTGTGTAGTCAATAAAGCAAAGATGAATATCTTTATTTACTTCTAGAGAACGTTCAATTACTGTTCGCAGCATATACACAACATTTACTGTACCCTTGTCTTCTACAAACCCACAATGTTCTTCTCCTATTTCAGGTTGTATTTTCTTCTTCACTCTTTGCATGATAATTCGTAGCAAAATCTTCGTGATGCGACTCATTATATTAATTGTTCGATGTTATCACATTTCAAGGCTCCTGATTTCTTTGGGATTGAAAGAAATACAGAATTACATAATTCAGAAGGTATATCTCCGGTATCATATTTTGTGTTCAGCAGTCTGGTGACTTAATCTATTCCATATTCTTCTAAAACATTAATACTTTCTGTTGTGATGTTATCTGAACCGGTGGTCTTGCGTGTTTTCATATGTTGAAGAACATTCCGAATCTCTTTCTTCAAAATTGGCGGTCCTTCATTATTAATTCGAATATTACACTGTTCACTCTGTTATCATCATGAAGGTTTTTCACATAATCTGACCATACATGTATAATCTGATCTTTTTCTATTATGATTTCGCCATATTTTGGTTTAAAACAGCCTGCTGATGTTCTTGTTCTTTTATTAGTAAGTTCCTGAATTCTTTTGTGCATTGATTTGGTATTTTGATTGTTGTGTTGTTTTTCAATTTCTATGCAATTTTTTCTCAGCCATGCTTCTTTTGCCACTTAACATCATGGGAGATATTACAGCCCGAAGAATTGTCTTTTCTTTGTAGAACGATAAGGGTCCCATGGACTGCATTGAAGATCACTAATTATTGTCATCACGTAACTTGCCAAGCTTCTTGTGATATTTCTCATCCGCTCCCCGTGGTATAACGTTGCGGTCATTACAAATATGTTCACTGCTAAAAATTCCAATGGGAAAGAATTAATAACAGTCTGTCCAAGCTATGTTTCAAAACTAGAAGAAAAACAAAATCTAAGTATTATGCATTTTATATCAAATATTACTCTGTGAAGACATATTTGAACCCTGCCCGGGTCTACGACGTTCGTGCATAGAGAGTCAAATCGTGTTTTTGTGATACGCAGGAGAATAATTGGAGCAATTCTGAATGTTCATTTACGTTCAGTTGGGTTGAAGTTATCATCTTTACACTACAGACACGTTCATACATTCTCAGAATTCCCGCATAAACAATACATCATCGTACAACCACTAACATTGCAAGTCGTGTTGACTGACCAGTCTGCTCGAGCGTTTGGTGTGCTCCTCTTTTGTGACTTGATTACGCCGCCCTTGAATTCCAATTCTATATTATCATTTCGTGTATAAGTAAAGAATTATCTATGCAGTAAAGAAGTCGCTTAAAAGTCGCTTAAAAGTCTACAGGGTCGACTTCATTGCACCGGGTTTTATCCCAAATGGCTCGGTCTCCTTCCGCAGCGCGGAAAGCGTCGCACAAAGCACGAACTCCGTAGCTTTTAGCGACCACCCACAGGAGTCTCCGAAACATTTAACTCGTAAACCGAAGGACGCGGCCCGGAATCGAACCCACAACTTTCGGAGCACGAGTCAAACGGCTTGACCACTTCGCCACAGAGACTCCCAAAAAAGATTCACAGTAAAGAAGAATCCATATAAGTAAAGAAACCTTTTAGATAACTTAAGGCGCGCTGAGCTTACCTATATTTGTATAGACCAATCGGCACTGGGAAGGTCATATGATTAGTATCACGTCAGAAGCCTCTACTTCCCAAGACTTATCTTTGTACTACTTTTTGGTTGAGTTTAACTGGGAGCTCAGGTCAATTTTTAAAATGTAAATCCGCCCAGGTGCAGATCGAGCCCAACGGGCCTGCAGATGAGTGTATAGCCACTACGTCACTGCAGCTCCCATCCAATAAATGTGTTCCCTTACAAACCATGCAAGAGCTTCCCACTCCTGTATAACACAACCCTCAGCACACAAACGATTTTGTTGCCAAACATTTTACATCTGATTTTGCATAAATAAGGCGTGCTAAATCCAAATATTACATGTATTTGTCTGTAGAAGCTCTAGTTTTTTGTTTGGATACAGGCATTTGTGTATTTAATTAATATTATTACATTATTTTCTGTATAAGGCTTTTGGGGGGTGGGTGGGAGGGAAGGAATATTGTTGTCTAATCCCTTACAAAATTTTGAATTCCAATGGTTTGGAGAGAGCCCAAGAGTCAATTTGATTACTGTTGTTTCTTTCTTGTCAATAGTAAGGGAATTATTGGAGAGAAAAAAATCCAAAAATGGAAATATCCAGATTTAGATTCTGCTAGACAACCTGCTCCTCACGGAGCTGACATATCAATTCCAACTTTCAGTAAGATTTCGGATTCACTGCTAGAAGATGTTAAAGCAGTGGCGGGTTGAAACACAAGTGACAGTGATAGTGATTTCGAAGATGATTTTCCAGCTGCTAAATGCGTCGACCAGCGTGGACTGAATGATCTAATCCGAGATCTACAGCTCTCCAAGAAATCTTCAGACATTTTGGCTTCAAGATTTCAAGACAAAAATCACTGACTGTTGATAGAAACGATACACTTTACCACAGCAGAGAGCAAGGTTTTCTTTTTATTCTTTTGTAAAGAAAACAATCTTGTGTTTTATATTAATGTAGGAGTTCTTGTAAACGAAATGGGTGTGAGTTATACACCAGATGAGTGACAACTTTTCATTGACAGCTATAAAAGAAGTGTGAAAGGTGTTATCTATTCCTCCGTGCAATCAAGTCTACAAAATTCAAAGATCCTTCACATCACAGTCTCATAAGCAGGTTCCTTCTTGGGGACTGAAATGTTAAACATAGAATAAGTCTATCCTACTGAAATTTCCAACACAGAATAAGTCTTTTATAATGAATCATCGCTGTTACGTTCTGAACCAATATAATTACTACTATTTTTTTAGAATCATGAACATTAGAGCAGCATGCGCAGCTGAAGCGACAACTCAACACTGCGGAAAAGCATTGGGAGACTTCATCAGAGAACTTGCCAACAGACTTGTTGCTACGACACCTCAACTCCAGTGTTGAGCTCTGTGAGTAATACGCTACACATTATTTGTCAGTGGGCGTTATACACTTGTAGGTTTACTCCTTTTTTTCCCTATGATATTGTTTTGTACAATAATAATATAACTGTGTGTAACATCGGTACCTTATAATGCCGTAACTAAGCCAGTGTGGCTAGGGATCTAAGTTATCGTGGCATTATGATGGATGTATCTTACCGTGACTAAGTCATGGATTTCCGTTATGAATTTCAACAAAGAAGACACAAAATACGGTACCTTAGTATGTCAAATCTAATTGCTTATATCATTTTAAATATCAGAACTACACCACAGCTAAGAAAAAGAATAACAGTACACACTCATAAATCTATAGAGAAAATTATTCAGGTCAATTCTGATCACACAAATAAAGCAGCCAGTCGGAAGGAACCAACATCTTCCATAGGATGCTACCTCGTAGACTCTGGGCACCTGGCAGACAAAGGGAGTTTCAGCGGGCTGTTCACCACACATAACCAAATGTTGCTGAAATGTTCTGAGCCTTCTGCAATGCATGAGTTTAACCCACAGTTATCTAAATCTGACAGTGTCATTGTGTTTTGTATGCTTCAAGAAAGGATATTCGGATAAATATTCAACTCGTGCATATATGTATATGAATTCTTTCAGAATAAGAATTAAGCTGTAACTACAGCCTTGGATCTAGAGTTCTATGTTCTAGAGTTCTATGTTGGATCTATGTTCAACAGAGTTAAGTATGACCCTTTTATGCAAGCACTTATGTATATGGAGGTATTCTCTGGATCGTGAAATGAATTGCAACTTTCTATATGAATGCAAGGATTTGTGTGTTTGTATGTTTATTTGTTTGCTTTCCCGGATGCGTACTTGAAAATTTGAGCCACGCAACATTACACCTTGGTTACCAAAGATATTTGTATTTTTACCGGTGCTAGAATATTCAATTAAATCAGTTAAAGCAATAATGCTGTATGGCTCAGAAACATGGAGTATAACAAAAACGATTCCAAACAGACTACAAACATTCACTAATTGATGCTGCGAAAAACAGAATGAATAAAATGGTATGATAAAATCACCAACTTTGAGCTCACGGAGAGAACTAGATAAATACAAACTAATCAAGAGGTGAAGAGATGACGTTGGCGTTGGACAGGCCATATACTGAGAACACCCCAAAGTATTATAACTAGAATATCATTATTCTGGAACCCACAGGGCAAAAGCAATAGAGTTCGACCTAAGAAATTATGGTGGAGAAAAGTAGAAACAGATATGAACAAAATGGGAAAGGACATGGAGAGAGATGCAAGAGATATAGCAATAAATAACTGGGCTTAGAGAGAGTTGATTGAGGGCATATATATATATATATGTGTGTGTGTGTGTGTGTGTGTGTGTGTGTGTGTGTGTGTGTGTGTGTGTGTGTGTGTGTGTGTGTGCGTTATATCTGTATATATGTATGTGTACACGTATGTCTGAATACTGTTAACTCTGATAGATATAACCAAAGGGCAATAGTTCACAGACTAGTGATAAGAAGACCGCAAAGGACCCTCTCTCTTTCTTATAGACACTGATGGGTGGTGTTCCTTCTGTACTAACAGGGTGTTTGCCTTTTTACTATTTTGGTTCTATTTACCCAACTGTCGGTTAATTTCACTCAACCATATCATGTCGTCGTTCATATTCACTGTTAACAAAAACGTGATCCACCCCGCCTAAGTTCTTCAACATTGACATCATGAAATATAATGTCTACAGGATGTGTCACAATATATTGAATGTGTCCTTTTCAAGTTAGAAAAAAATATGTTTAATTTCATATTGACTATAAATATTAACCTTATATATGTCACTGTGCTCATGGAGACTCGTCAAAAGTAAAAGTATATTACACACACACACACATGCTGCTATCATTCAGTAGATCATTAAAGTATGAAAATTAACACAATATTGCTGGTCACTAAATGTTTTGTGCTTGATGGTTTTCACAGGCGTACATTGTCAACGTGTTAAAAGTACCCGTATCCTTGAATTCAGTCAATTACAAACATCAAAAGCGGGGCTGAAAATATAAAGACCTTGTACCGAATTACTACTAGCAACCTACAAACGTCAACCTTTACGATATTGTCAACCAGAAGCATGGCCACCCGTGTGTCACATGTGGGAAACGTTTCACAGAAAAGCGCAATCTGCTTCGGCATCAACACACAGTTCTTGGCAGTAGTGTACAAAGTTACTCATGTCCTATATGCAGCAAGCCATTCAATAGAAAAGAAAGTCTACAAAAACACTTATGCACATACCACCAAAGAACCCATGGACACAACACATAGTACACACAGTGGCACAAAACAGACAACACCTATGGACACCACACTCGAATTATCATCATCATCATCATCATCATCATCATCAACATCATCATTATCATCATCGCGCAAAAGACCAGCCACAACACAGACAGACAGTTCTAACAAAAAGAAACACGACACAAATATTCTAGAAAAATTAGTAGACGACGAAGCTGCTATTTTAAAAGCCGAAGAATTATATTCATTACACACACTTCCACCAGCCCCACAACAGACATACAGGGACAACTGGGAAGCCATCAGGACACACCACAAAATCAACAAGCACCTGTCTGTCTACACTTTCTTTATTAGTCCACAGACAATGCACCCTATCAACCGGACCTCTACCTTGAATAAACTCTTCAACACTCAAACTAGTCGCTTTAAGATAAATCTTAGCCACCACTCAGTCCTTAGACATCGAGTGACACAAGACCTTCACTTCTTCCACGCTTCTTCAAACAACGCCTCAGTCCTAGATCGCCCACACGTAATAAACAACAGACAGGACTTTGACACTTTTGTCACACCGTACACGAACACGATGTTCTTATGCTACACAACAACGCCCAAACACAAAGTACACAAAAGAAACTGTAACCGCCAAATCATTTTACATCTTTCATATCCCCGAATTCCCCATAGGTTGCTGTCTATCTGACATTCCCACACACAACACACAAAATAAATCCATTAACACACTGCAACGCGATGACAAAAACTCTACACCATACACAGACAATTTCTGCATCTTTAGAGCCCTGGCGTTATTTAGAGGTTCGAAAATTAGAGCTCTTATGAAACGCACGTGGGAATACGCTGGACAGTGGCCATGACATCAAAGTATAGCTTCATTTGTTAATTTTCCCGGGGTTAAACTAATTGACATCCCAAATTTAGAACAATGTTTTGGTCTTAATATAGATATATTTGAGTTCAACGAGAACCAGACCCTGGTCCCCAAACTTAGAGGTAGTGTGAAATATAAGGATACATTACGACTCTTGTTGTTTAAAGACCACTTCATGCATATTAAGGATATTAATAAGGTAGCTCGGTCCTTTGCTTGTGATAAATGTGGGAAGTTATGGCACAAGTTATCGAGGATGGAAAGACACCGTAACACATGTAATGGGGGTAAGACAAAAGAATGGTATAAAGGTGGTGTCTATAATCCACCACAGACCATATGCGAAATACTGTCAGAGCAGAGGCTTCCAGTAGATCCTAACTATGTATACCCATACAGAGCCACCTTCGACTACGAATGCTACTTTGACAGTAAGTCTCTGCCTGGGGAAACCAAATCGTCGAAATTCTTAGCAAAACACATCCCACTTAGTTGTTCAGTAGCTTCCAATGTCCCCTGGCTGGACTCGCCTGTATGTTTCATCTCATCAGGTGACTTCCAAGAGTTAGTCGACAGAATGCTTGAGTATGTGACTCAAGTTGCTGAGACAGCGTATTCAGAACTACGGGTGTCTTTCGACGAGGTGTATAAAACAATAGAGGAACGACAGGAAACCAAATTAATTATCTAAAAGGATTACTGATGGTAGGTTCAACACGGGGAAATATGATCTTAATATAATTAAACCATATTTAATTTCTTACTGTGTTAAAAATTTCCCTCTAAAATTTGTAGTGAAGAGAAACAATAACTTTATGTGTATCGCCACTGAACAGCTAAAACTCTTAGATATTAGCAACTACTAAGCGCCAGGGTTCAGTTATACCAAATATTTAGCCGCATACAAGGTCCCCGAGACAAAAGGCCATTTCTGCTACGAATATATCACACACTTAGATAAGTTGAAAGAAACACAGTTACCCCCACACGCAGCATTTTTCTCCAAACTTAAAAACACTAACATTACAGACGAAGAGTACCAGGAGTGTCAGAAGGTCTGGTGTGAGTACCAGATGACCACTTTGGAAGAGTTTCTAATCTGGTACAACAACAAAGATGTAGGTCCCTTTCTTAGCGCATGACAAAATCAGGTTACGTTTTATGGTGAGTTAGGGGTAGACATGTTTAATGATGCCATTTCTGTCCCCGGGGTCACTTTAAAGTATTTGTTTAGAACTCCCCAAAGACGTCTCATTTTCGTTATGTGGTAGTCGGCTGAAAGACGTTCATGACACCATTAGAAACAACATTGTAGGGGGTCCCTCAATAATCTTTCATAGGCATCACGAGGCAGGCATAACTCACATTAGATTATAGAGGGTAAACCATTACATAGTGTAAGGGGAATGACGCTAATGCCCTTTACCTGTGGGCTATTATGCAAAAAATACTCACAGATTTCCCGACGATTAGAAAAGCAGACAAGGGGTTTAGAGCACCCAAGGTTAACAGGTTTGCACGACAGAGTAGGGAATGATTAGCGTGGGTACAACACACAAATCAGATAGAATTGAAAACAGTTTAGTGGGGTGAAATGGCCTTAGGTAATAAGCATATTAGAGTAGATGATTGGAATAAGAAGAATAAGACAGCTTACCAATTCCATGGATGTTTAATTTACGGACACCCCGACTGCCCCTTGACCAAGATTAGAGAAGTTAACCTCGTAAACAACAAAATGTTGACAGACTTATTTGCCAAGACACAACAGATACATGACTATCTAGTTAAAGAAGCTACGGTTAGTGTAGAAGAAATGTGGGAGTGTGAATTGCAGACGCTAAAAAAGACTGACAGCGACCTAAAACAGTTAATAAAAACCAATTTCCCAACCACCAAACCCTGGTTTCAACGTTCGCCCGTAACCTCAGAGAAGATTGTCGAGGTTGTAAAAGCCGAGACACTCTTTGGGTTAGTCGAATGTGATATCGAGGTGCCAGCTGACCTTAAAGACCATTTCTCAGAGATGACTCCTATCTTCAAGAACATTGAGGTGGGTAGAGAACACATAGGTGACTTTATGCGTCAGTACGCCGAGTCACATAAATTGTTGACAAGTGCCAGACGGACACTTATAGGTAGCTATAGTGGGGGGGGGGGAATCTTGTTGGCCACACCATTATTAAAATGGTACATGGGGAATGGTCTAGTGGTCACAAACATATACCAGATTATTGAGTATACGCCTGTTAGCTGATTCCGAGTGTTTGGGGATAAGTTGTCTGATGTCAGACGCGAAGGTGACAGTGTAGATGCTCCGACCATTAAGGCCGAGACAATGAAGTTGTTGGGTAACACCGCTTATTGTAAAACCCTAACCAACATGGCCAAACATGCAGACGTATCGTACTATCAGGGTGATGATACGAAAAAGTTAGTGAACAATCCCCTGTTAAAAAAAAATGACACAACTGACCGACGAAATTTTTGAGGTTGAATGTTATAAAAAGAGGACAGTGTGGGATCTCCCTTTACAGATAGGTTTTTTCGTTTACCAGTATGCAAAGTTGAGAATGTTATAATTGTATTATGATTTCTCCCACTATAGCTACCTATAAGTGTCCGTCTGGCACTTATCAACAATTTATGTGACTCAGCGTACTGACGCATAAAGTCACCTATGTGTTCTCTACCCACCTCAATGTATTTGATGATGGGTGTCATCTATGAGAAATGGTCTTTAAGGTCAGCTGGCACCTCGATATCACATTCGACTAACCCAAAGAGTGTCTCGGCTTTTACAGCCTCGAGAATCTTCTCTGGGGTTATGGGGAAACGTTGAATCCAGGGTTTGGTGGTTGGGAAATTGGTTTTTATGAATTGTTGTAGGTCGCTGTCAGTATTTTTTAGCGTCTGCCATTCACACTCCCACATTTCTTCTACACTAACCTTAGCTTCTTTAACTAGATAGTCATGTATCTGTTGTGTCTTGGCAAATAAGTCTGTCAACTTTTTGTTGTTTACGGCGTTAACGTCTCTATTCTTGGTCAAGGGGCAGTCCGGGTGTCCGTAAAATAAACATCCATGGAATTGGTAAGCTGTTTTATTCTTCTTATTCCAACCATCTACTCTAATATGCTTATTACCCAAGGCCATATCACAACCACTAAACTGTGTTTTCAATTCTATCTGATTTGTGTGTTGTACCCACGCTAACCATTCCCTACTCTGTCGTGCAAACCTGTTAACCTTGGCTGCTCTAAACCTCTTGTGTGCTTTTCTTATCGTCGGGAAATCTGTGAGTATTGTTTGCATAATAGCCCACAGGTAAAGAGTATTAGCGTCATACCCCTTTACATTCTGTACTGGTTTACCATCTCTACATCTAATGTGTGTTATGTCTGCTTCGTGATGCCTATGAAAGATTATTGAGGGATCCCCTACAATGTTGTTTCTAATGGTGTCATGAACTTCTTTCTGCCGACTACCACATAACGAAAATGAGACGTCTTTTTTGAGAGTCCTAATCAAATACTTTAAAGTGACCCCGGGGACAGAAATGGCATCCTTAAACATGGCTACCCCTAACTCACCATAAAACGTAACCTGTTTATGTGTAGTGCGCTAATAAAGGGACCTACATCTTTTTTGTTTTAACAGATTAGAAACTCTTCCAAAGTGGTCATCTGGTACTCGCCCCAGACCTTCTGACACTCCTGGTACTCTTCGTCTGTAATGTTAGTGTTTTTAAGTTTGGAGAAAAATGCTGCGTGTGGGGGTAACTGTGTTTCTTTAACTTATCTAAGTGTGTGTTATATTCGTAGCAAAAATGGCCTTTTGACATTGTACGCGACTAAGTATTTGGCATAACTTAATCCTGGCGCTTAGTAGTTGCTAATATCTAAGAATTTTAGCTGTTCAGTGGCGATACACATAAAGTTATTGTTTCTCTTCACTACAAATTTTAGAGGGAACGTTTTAACACAGTAAGAAATTAAAAATGGTTTAATTATATTAAGATCATATTTCCCCGAGTTGAATCCTATCACCAGTAATCCTTTTAGATAAGCATCTAACCTATCAATTAATTTGGTTTCCTATCGTTCCTCTAATGTTTTATACACCTCGTCGAAAGACACCCGTTTTCTGAATACGCTGTCTCAGCAACTTGAGTCACATACTCAAGCATTCTGTCGACTAACTCTTGGAGGTCACCTGATGAGATGAAACATACAGGCGAGTCCAGCCCAGGGACAGTGGAAGCTACTGAACAACTAAGTGGGATGTGTTTTGCTAAGAATGTCGTCGATTTGGTTTCCCCGGGCAGAGAGTTACTTTCAAAGTAGCATTCGTAGTCGAAGGTGGCTCTGTATGGGTATACATAGTTAGGATCTACTGGAAGCCCCTGCTCTGACAGTATTTCGCATATGGTCTGCGGTGGATTATAGACACCAGCTTTATACCATTCTTTTGTCTTACCCCCATTACATGTGTTACGGTGTCTTTCCATCCTCGATAACTTGTGCCATAACTTCCCACATTTATCACAAGAAAAGGACCGAGCTACCTTATTAATATCCGTAATATACATGAAGTGGTCTTTAAACAACAAGAGTCGTAATGTATCCTCATATTTCTCACTACCTCTAAGTTTGGGGACCAGGGTCTGGTTCTCGTTGAACTCAAATATATCTATATTAAGACCAAAACATTGTTCTAAATTTGGGATGTCAATTAGTTTAACCCCGGGAAAATTAACAAATGAAGGTATACTTTGATCTGTTCGCCACTGTCTAGCGTATTCCCACGTGCGTTTCATAAGAGCGCAAGAGCTCTAAAGAAGCAGAAATTGTCTGCGTATGGTGTAGAGTTTTTGCCATCGCGTTGCAGTGTTTTAATGGATTTATTTTATGTGATGTGTGTGGGAATGTCAGATAGACAGCAACCTATGATGAACTTGGAGATATGAAAGATGTAAAATGATGTGTCGGCTACAGTTTCTATTGTGTACTTTGTGTTTGGGCGTTGTTGTGTAGCATAAGTAAGAACACCGTGTTCGTGTACGGTGTTGATAAAAGTGTCAAAGTCATGTCTGTTGTTTATTACGTGGGGGAGATCTAGTACAGAGGTGTTGTTTGAAGAAGCGTTGAAGAAGTGAAGGTCTTGTGTCTCTCTATGTTTAAGGACTGAGTGGTGGCTAAGGTTTATCTTAAAGCGACTAGTTTGAGTGTTGAAGAGTTTTTTCAAGGTAGAGGTCCAGTTGATAGGATGCATTGTCTGTGGATTAATAAAGAAAGTGTAGACAGACAGATGCTTGTTGATTTTGTGGTGTGTCCTGATGGCTTCACAGTTGTCCCTGTATGTCTGTTGTGGGGCTGGTGGAAGTGTGTGTAATGAATATAATTCTTCGGCTACTAAAATAGCAGCTTCGTCGTCTACTAATTGTTCTAGAATATTTGTGTCGTTTTTCTAATTTTTAGATCTGTGTGTCTGTGTTGTGGCTGGTCTTTTGCCCGATGATGATGATGATGATGATGATGCGGGTGTGGTGTCCATAGGTGTTTTCTGTTTTGTGCCACTGTGTGTACTATGTGTTGTGTCCATGGGTGTTTGGTAGTATGTGCGTATGTGTCTTTGTAGACTATCTTTTCTATTGAATGGCTTGCCGCATATAGGACATGGGTGACTTTGTACACTACTGCCATGAACTGTGTGTTGATGCCGAAGCAGATTGCGCTTTTCTGTGAAACCTTTCCAACATGTGACACACGGGTGGCCATGCTTCTGGTTGACAATATCGTAAAGGTTGAGGTTTGTAGGTTGATAGTAGTAATTCGGTACAAGGTCTTTATATTTTCAGCCCCGCTTTTGATTTTTGTAATTGACTGAATTCAAGGATACGGGTACTTTTAACACGTTGACAATGTACGCCTGTGAAAACCATCAATCACAACACATCTAGTGACCAGCAATATTGTGTTAATTTTCATACTTTAATGATCTACTGAATGATAGCAGCACTTTTACTTTTGACGAGTCTCCATGAGCACAGTGACATATATAAGGTTAATATTTATAGTCAATATGAAATTAAACATATTTTTTTCTAACTTGAAAAGGACACATTCAGTATATTGTGACACATCCTGTAGACATTATATTTGATGATGTCAATGGTGAAGAACTTAGGCGGGGTGGATCACGTTTTTGTTAACAGTGAATATGAACGACGACATGATATGGTTGAGTGAAATTAACCGACAGTTGGGTAAATAGAACCAAAATAGTAAAATGGCAAACACCCCGTTAGTACAGAAGGGACACCACCCATCAGTGTCTATAAGAAATGAGAGGGTCCTTTGCGGTCTTCTTGTCACTAGTCTGTGAACTATTGCCCCTTGGTTATATCTATCAGAGTTAACAGTATTCAGACATACGTGCACACATACATATATACAGATATAACACACACACACACACACACACACACACACACACTCACGTACATTCAAACTATATCTACGTACATATAGACATTCAGACAGACATACATACAGACAACAATCACACGCACACACAAACAGGGAGAGAGAGAGAGAGAGAGGGGGGAGGGAGAGAGAGAGAGAGACGTATAAACAGACACGCATGCTCACACACGAGCATATGTTTTACCAACGAAACATTATACTCACCTAGTGCATCTATGGTCCACGTCTGGTTTTCCTCCAATGTATCTTCTTCAGCGGCCTGGGCGAATGTGGCTTGTATAACGATTATTCCGAGTATTTATAGTGGGTTTTGCTGATGTGGACTACACCAACATACACCATGTATTAAACCGCGCACTGCAATGAGGCTTAATCCCATAAGCTCCTACCGGTAATTATAAGAAAAATCGAGAGTAGTACTATTGATTTTTATTGGGTGCCCGACAATAGGTGTTAAGCTCTTAATCCCCTATCGACATTTATATGGCTTTTTATTAATATTGCGAATTATTTGCCTTGGCGGATATATCAATAACATTAATAACCCACCTAGTTCATACCGGGAATCATAAGCCCCTGGATTAGTTGTTATGAATATGAGTATTGATTGTTTGTCCCACATTGTGCATGTACAACTCTGTGTATTTTTTAAGTTTTGACATTTTAAGGACACAGTCGGTTGTCCGTTGTTAGCACCAGTAGATACCCCACTACTCGATGGACACCACCTGGACGGACTCGTGGTCACTCGGGCGCTGACCGGTCAGGTGACCACTACGAGGTGGTCGGTACTACCTTCTTTGCGCTTACTATTTACACCGGATCCTTCCGCTCCACCCGCCTACACACATGATGAGATCCATCATAAATTAGACCAGACTTCTCTTTTAAATTTTACACGCCAAAAAACAACGAGCTTAACAAGCCAAAGACACAACTATGAGGGGTCCCTTGACCACCTTCCACAGGCTCCACAGATTCCACATCATCCCAGCACCACCAGACACCACCCGGCTCCACGTGGAGCGCTCCACAAGCTCCACTCGGAGCGCTCCACAAGCTCCACGTGAAGGCTCCACAATTTAGGGGGGTTAGAGCTCATATAAAACTACTTATATTGTTATTGGTTCCGAAGTTCAACTACCACATCTGAAAACTACTTTCCGTTGGAAAATGGCTGCATCGATCCAACTAAGGAGGAAAGGACTTATCTTGAGTTCAAGAAGTTGAAGCATTAAGAAATCCATGAAATGGTACTCTGTTGTACGCATCCTTAGATCAATTGATGCAGCAAAGGTTGTAATGCCTGAGTGGAAATCTTCATAGACATCATGGGCAATAACTGATGCATTGATCCAGATTTCTCTCTTTGGAAGGTACCCTCCCAGGGTAGGTGGGGAAAAACCTTGCCTCTCTAACTTCACTTGAATTTTCCTGACAATTAACTTCTCCAGCAGCTTGCCTATTGTATTCTGCATGATTATTACTCGATATCCCTGAATGTTTGTGTGGTCTCTGCTAGTCTTCGGCAAGGGAATCAGATAGCTGTATAACCACTCCTCTTTTATGCTAGCGCTCCCTATAATGTTGTTATAAATGTCTAAGGGGTCGAAGAGGGCTTTGCCATTGTTAATGTCAGTCCTCTGCCAAATGAGGTCAGCGAATTGGAAGTCAGAAATTCTACTATTCTTGACTTCCTCACTCATGCTTATATGCAGTCGCTATAACAATTTCAATGACTTGTCTGTGCTTACTCTTTGACATACCTCTGCCCATTTTTCACTTTTAACCTCCTTAACCAGTTATATGAAATAGCTTACTTTTGTGTGCATCTCCATTTCTAAGTCCTTCAGCGGCTAGGATGGGCAAATATGTTCTTCTTGGCATTTTTCCATCTCCTTACAGCACTGCGCTTATCCAACCAGGTCTTCTCCACCTCAAAATTCCACCATGGTGCTCTGCTCCCAGCTGTTTTCCTGACCTAAAGATATCTGCTCTTGTCACGCCTTATTGTGCTCACAACATCTTGCCCTGTACTGTCATACAGGAAAGTCTTGACCGTTGATTTGTGCTGCCTGGTTCTGCCTTTCTCCACCAATATGATGCAAGGGTGGTAGCCGCTGTCGTGGTACCTTAGGACACCCCATCTACGCACTGTTGTGAGTGAATGAGAAACCAGCTCCAGCTCAATAACACTGTCCTCATCACCTGGAAGGCTTGCTGTCCTGGTGACACAGCCACTGTTGATACAAACCAGGTCAATGGTTTAAAGTATAGTCTCGAGCTCCTCCCCCTGTATGTTGGAGGAAAGGAATCTGCGCTAGATCTGCAATAATCTGCGATAGATATGTGATAAATCTGCGAACACCGTCTGCCTCACCTATCATGAATAAACATGGTGATCCTGTTTATATATGTTCAACTGATGATGGTTCTCCAGTTGACAAGAATGAAAAGGGCTACAGATAGAAGGTATAGAAAGTAGAAGATTCAGGAAGTACCTTCAAGTTGAGAGCTACAGTGTCTCTTCTTTTTACTGGTATCAGGCATCTTTCAATTCATCTGGCAAGCTACATCTTCTTTTGCTCTTGTACATAGTGATCTGCTTGGGCTGATGTTCTCACAGAGGACACAGACATAGAGAATGACAAGGCTAGTAGATAAGTGGTGGAGAGTCATGAAGGAATGCACACAGTAAGATCTGATCCTGAACTGCAATGGTACAGAACAGGGTGATGATGCATATCATTCATATAAACTCATATTACCAAATCAAAGTTGCATCAGATGGTTAGTTTGCCTGTTCATATTTCCTGTTTACTCTTTCCTTCTTCCACTGTCTTTCCTTTACTTACTTCTTCTAACACTGGGGTGATATATCCATGCTGTTTAGAAGAGAAGATGCATGGAAGCATATCTTCATTTACTTACTTACACATATAGGGGTGCAATATTGCTAATGATATTCCCCAGGCTGGTTAACAGTTATAATGCATGAAAGCATATGATGTGTATTTCCTTTAATTACTTTCCCAAGCAGGGGTGTGTTATTATAAACTCACATTACACAAGTTGGATAAAAGCAATAATGTATGGAAACACATAATGAATATGCCCCTGTACTCGCTTTCCCAAACAGGGGGGTGATTTTACATAATGACACTCCACATGTTGTTAGAAGCAATAATGTGCAGAAGCATATAATGAATATTTTCATTCATAAGTGACTACAATATTGTCAAGTATATTGACTGATTATTGGAGTGCAGGTGAAGGACTCATTGTGAAATCTCACACCGCTTTTCATCCCATGACAACATATATGCATAGAGATAGAGAGATGAGATGACAAGGTACAAGCTCATTCTCTCATTCCAACACCAATCTTCTTCCTCTTCGTTCACTGGAGTGCTTAGACTGGGTTGTTAGTTCGATCAGAGTGCTAAATGCAATGGTGATCATTTTACAACTCGTTCGAATATATCACAGCAGTTTCATACGCTGGACCTGTCATCAATGCTAGTCAGTCATGCAACACAATCGTTCCCCACACCACGGACATATAAAGACAAGAGGAAGAAACCATTCATTCCTCCTTCTCTCATTCTCGTGTGTTGAAGATTGGCTGGGAGTTTAAAAAGGGGCAGCGGTCGGCGTAGAAGTCATATATGTCTTTTAATAAACCAAGCTCTGAATGAACTCAGAATGCTAGAGGGTTTTAGATTAGAACATCGTTTTGGGGTTAGACTGGCCTCTTCTCACAGCTTAAGATATAGTGTACAGTACAGCACTTCTCTTGGAAACAGAAGACAAGATGGAGCTAGATATTTTCAAGGCAATGATGGCGGAATCAGCCATTGCTGGCTATCTCCAGATGGAAGAATTTATGTTACGTGCTGGGCCGATTCACACACAGATCACACACACAAACACAAACACACACACACACACACACACACACACACACCCACACACACACACACACACACACACACACAGCTTTACCTGACGCATATATCAGCTACATATCCAGAGGTTCTCTAACATTGAATCAGGTGAGGGATACACAAGTACAAAATACTCCTTTTAGAAACACACCCGGCTTCTTAGAAGAATAGACTGTATGTCGCTTAAAGTCGCTTAAAAGTCGACAGAGTCGACTTCATTGCACCGGGTTTTATCCCATATGGCTCGGTCTCTTTCCGCAGCGCGGAAAGCGTCGCACAAAGCACAAAATCCGTAGCTTTTAGCGACGACCCACAGAAATCTCCGAAACATTTAACTCGTAAACCGAAGGACGCTGCCCGGAATCGAACCCACAACCTTCGGAGCACGAGTCAAACGGCTTGACCACTTCGCCACAGAGACTCCTGTATGTACGTGCTCCTAGTCACTTTCCTACCCAGCAATCGTTGCAAAGACGCTACCCAGGCTAGGTCAACCGATAGATGGAGATTTGAACGCGTGACCTGTCCATCATCGAGTGACACCTTTATCTTTAGATGTGATACAACATTTGTGACATTCCAATGCGCTTCGGTGTAGGCACTTTGTAGAACAATGTGTTTTGGAGTTGTGGCGTGCAACTTTGATATGAACTGAGATGCGCAATATGCGACAGAGACCCGACCCCCCCCCCCCCCCTCCAGATTGATCTCCGTGGAGAACCAACGTCTCATTCATTCATAGTTGACACGGTTCATTTTGTGATCCCTCTTTTGGTTTTTCACTTCATCCGAAATTGACGGTTCATCAGGAACTGGGTGACGACGTAAAAACTTGGCGCCTACGTTCATTTTTCCAGGAACGTATTGGATTTGGAAGGAGTATGGTTGCAATAGCAGCGACCATCGCATGATTCTTGCGTTCAGATTCCGTGATGATGCCTGAAACATCAAGGGTTGGTGATCACATTGCACTGTAAAATGTCTCCAATACAGGTATGCCTGAAACTTTTGCACAGCCCAGATCAAAGCAAGGCATTCACGCTCAATCACCGAGTACTTACGCTCAGCTGCATTCAATTTCCTGCTTGCATAAGCTACAGGGAATAGTTCTGAGTGATCATATCCTTTCCACTGGATTAAGGTGGCGCCTACCCCTATATTACTCGCGTCTGTGCGAATGGTCGAGGTCTGGTAAATGCAGGATCGGTTTGGCTGTTAAAGCTTGCTTGAGATCTTTAATAGCTTTCTCACAGCAGAACAAATGACTTTCTCTGGATTTCCCTTTTTGGTAAGATCCGTTAAGGGTGCAGACAGTGTGTTGAAGTCTTTGATGTATCTTTGATAGAATCCACATACGGAGATGATTGATCGAACATCCTTTTTGGTCCTTGGGCGAGTTGCTCTCTGAAGTATCTCCACATTCCCTTCTTGAGGTGTTATGAAGCCTTGTGATACCCTATGGCCTAGGCAGTCCAACTGTTGGAATCCTATTTGACACTTATTGGGTCTTGCTGTCAAATATGTTTCCTTAAGTCGTCTGAACAAGAGATGTAATGTCTTGACATGCTCCTCAAATGTCTCAGTCGCAACTAAAATATCATCCATGAAGTGGCTGATGGCCGGATCACGAAATGGTAATCTTCTCATCATGCGTGTAAAAACACAAGGAGCGTTACTGAATCCAATGGAAGAACATTGAACTCGTAGTGTCCTCCAGGAGTACTAAAAGCTAACCACCGTCTGACTTCCAGTTTCACAGGAATTTGGTAATATCCCTTACTGAGATCAATCCCGGTGAAGTATCGGGCTGTGTTGAGCCGGGTGAATAGTTGATTCTGGTCCGGTAGAGGTTCTGCCTGGAATTCAGTGATCGCGTTGAGCTGTCGATAATCGATACACAATCTATGTTCACCACTGGCTTTCCTCAACAACACCACACTTGCCCTATATAGAGATTCAGATGGTGATATGATTCCTGCTGAGAGCATCTGCTGAATCTCTTCCTGCAAAGTATTTCGCTAGGCATAAGGAACTGGGTACGTCTTGACTCGCACAGATGTATCATCTGTTAGTTTCATATCAAATTCCACTAAATCAGTAAGACCTGGTTTGTCAGTAAGTATTTCTGCACACCTTGCCATAAGATCTCGAATCTGGTTCTGTTGATCTTGAGATAGATTGGGGTTAATATTCACAAGTCTCTTTGGCTTGCAGTGTACATTCTGTTCCCATGGTAGTTCCCTGTTCTACTTCAGTAGCAACAGCCATAGCCATCAGATGTGCATTTTCAGAGGTTGCGGACCTTTCATTCCATTTCTTCAAAAGGTTATGTGAAACACCTTCAACTTGCCTTTAACAGAAATTTTGTAGTGAGTACGAGATATTTTCTCTGTCACCTCGAATGGTCCCTTCCATCCAATTTACAACTTGTTCTGACTGGTTGGATGTAGTAGCAGCACTTTTTCACACACTGTTAGCGCTCTATCTTTTGCTTTTTTGTTGAAATTGCGAGCCATTCTTCGTCGAGCTCGACGTAGATTCACATTCGCTTGTTTCCAACCATGTTGTAGACGGTTCTTCAACTCAGCAACATAAACAGATGCAGTAACTACTGTATCATCTGTGCGATCATCAGTCCATGTTCTCAGTAAAGCTCCTAATGATCCCTTGATTGGCCTCCCAAACAACGATGTTGCGGGTGCAATCCCACTAGAGTGATTTGGAATTTCCCGATACACAAATAGTGCAGCCGGAATATACGAGTCCCAATCCTCTGGTGTTTCTTGAGCTAACTTTCTCAGAATACTGATGAGGGTACCGTTCCACCGTTCTACACTCCCATTTGTCTGTGGAAAATAGGGAGATGAATAGATGTGGCGAGCATGAAATAGCCGAAAGACTTCTTCCATGAGATTACTTTGGAACCGTGATCACTTGTCGGTTAGGATTTTGACGGGAAATCCAATCCGAGTAAATATCTCAAGTAAGGCTTCAGCGATTTGCTTGGAGTCACTTAATGGCATTGGGATGCTCTGTGACACTGCTTTGATATATGTTGCATTTTTGTGTATGCACCTAAATATATACAACGAAATATGCCAGTCAATATTGTTTGCATGTTGTTGTCATTGTTAAACAATGCAATCTATTGTTTCTATCTTCATATCTTCATTATTGAAATAATGACGATAATGATAATAATGTTATTACTATTATTGAATCTGTTAAGTGTAGTGGCCATTCTATTTTGCCACTGATTTGTCCTCGTTGATAAAGGTTAATTAACGCACTAAGTATGTGTTGAGCTACATTGTCATATGTTAACATGGATGTTCGTCCATCACGAATGATGAGGACCATTCATTCATTGCATCTTTTGATTTGATGAAGAACGAATGACTTCGCTTTAGCTTGGATTATAACGAGGCAGTTGTCGCGCAACTCCGTCGACCTCCCTCCCTCGTCTGCGTCCATCTGATTCCAGTGGCGAGCATGGCAAGACGACTTGAGACGGACACAGATGCAGTGGACGTTAGGCCGCCACGGCCAGTTATCCCTGTATATATTGGCTCTCGAGAGCCTCTTGCAAACGGCCCTTCCGTCAATTTCTTTTATTTTCAGTTTTAAGACAAGCGTAGAGACAAACGTATGAGTGTATGACTACTGTTAGGATCAACCAGACATCCATCGGATAGACGGACTGTCCGCCAGAACAGACCACACACACACACATGCGATTAGCGAGATTCTACCACAGAAGATATTGCTCGTCTAAGTTGCGAACAAATCTGCAGATTTACGGCCGAGCCTCAGCAGTTCGCAATGCATATGACTGCTGGCAGGACAGATTATACATGCACACGCAAGCCAAGAGTAGCATCGCTAAAGCGCGCCCTCTCGGTACAAGGTGATACATGCAAAACCACTGGACGCCTACCGACGAGCTTTCATGCTACGCCGGCAGGACTGACCGAAAAGCTATACCAGTTTACTGACTGCAGGCAGGCCCACTACTCATCGAGAGAGAGTGGGCGCTTATCGAGACTGTGTCGAATGGTCGTACAAATTTGCTCTTTTGCCCGCTCAAACCACGACCCTGGCTGCAGGATGCGGTTACATTCTCGAAACGCCTGCCTCGCTAACTCGCGTTGGCTGGGAAGATCCTATTTTGGTGCACCTCACACAGCCATCCGAGACAACGAACGCTAGACGCGGAACTGATCTTGCGAACCAGACCAGCCCTCACCCGAAAAGCTATACCAGTTTACTGACACACACACACGCGCACACACATACCCGCACAGACTATCATCATGATACTTCGTATTAATTTGCAGCTAGGACATTGGGCCGGGTTCAATTGCCAGCAGCAAACTATGTCGTTTGAATTGTCCAGTGCGGCTCTGAGATTGATAAAGACTCATAAAAATGGGAAGTAAACAATTTTCAGAATTACCTTTAGTAGTTGGCTACTGCTTTCTGGACAGCCGACGCTCATACAATTGTAAAACGCAATGCTGTCTGCTCACAAATTTCCTGCAGCTGACTTCGAGCCCGGGATGTTCTGATTATGAACTGCATTCACTGCCCCCAAACCACAAACTCAGACAGGGTGTTACTATAGTTGTTTCATTGTAAAAAATGTTAAGCACTTTTTTTTAAATCAAATAAATAAAATACAATTATATTATAGTTCCTTTTCCAAGAATGCTGTTATTTTTAACATAGCCGCCATTTCTTCTTTTTATAATCCATATCATAAGACACCGGGAATCATGGCTGTCACTTGAGATGCCAATCATTTCTGATATTGATATTTCTCCAGGCCATATTGTCAAATTGTCCAGCATTTTCTATTTTGGTCTCCCCCGGGCTTTTCATGCTCTACAATTTTCCTGTTGTGACAACATACTCCAGCTGTAGAATTCTCATGGCATGCCTAAAGAATATGGAATGTTCTCTTCTTATGGGAATAACCAGTTCTTTGTGAGTTAAATTCGTTAAGTATATCTTCATTGCTCTTACTATACGTCCAATGTGTTTCATGATTCTTCTATAAAACTACATCTCTGCAGATGCCACATAATGCCTCACTTGTTTGCTAATTGTCTATGATATGCTTCCGTAATAACTACTGGCTTAATATACCTCTTAAGAACACACACCTTTCCTTTTCCTCGATTGTCAAATATAAATTGCAGACAATATTTTTTATCTTGTAAAATGATTTATTTGCTTGGGCTAGCAACATTTTACTCCCTTTGTAATGTCTGTCTTTAATATAATCAAATATTAAAATACGTTCACTTGATACAGATTAGTTTCATTTACGTCGATATAACATTTGGGTATACACTATGTATTTGTATTAACCATTACTCGTGTTGTTGTTGTTGTTTATGTTGTTGTTGTTGTTGTTGTTTTGATGTTTTTTAAACTACGTCACTTTTTGACTTTCTGTTGCAATTTTATCTTGTCCTTTAGCTGCTCTATAAGGCTGCCATAATAATGCAAAATGTGACGTTTAGTTCTCCCACAGACCACAAGTGAAGTGAAGCTTTGATCTGTACTGGAAAGGATGTTTCGAATAAACCAAAGAGAAAACACATTAACAGGATGAGCCAACATTCACAGGGAGCTCACAACTTCAAGAACAATCAATTCTTATTTTATTTTTTCAAATCATTATTGTGAAGTAATGTTAAGATTTTCGACGTGTTATTATTATCTCTAAAGTAGCTTTTGTTTAGGCATTATTGTATAAAATAATCACAATATTTTGGCTTTATTTTACATCTGTACGACTTTGGGCACAAATTAATACCTATTCGCAATAAAACAATTTGTTTATTTCATATTTCTGGCTGCGTGTTGGTATTCAATAAACAAAGGGTACTTGTGAATGCCTTTATCGGTAGGAAGATGCTTTCAGACACAGACATCCTAATAACATTGCAACAACACTCAAAAATAGGGGGCACAAAAGATAAGCCACACTAGACAGAATATACAAGCCTGCAACACATAACATAATACACACAAAACACCTACAAGAAACATTACAATACACAGATCAAAAAAACAGTACTAGCATATTTCACAACAGACACTACAAATACACTGTGCTCAAAACGATTATAACATTGGAAATTCAACAAAACACTACTCCAACACACAGATTATGTACAACATGCGACACACCTCGTTATCGAATATACTAACAGTTCACCCCGCCGACGGCATTATGTACAGTGAAATGTTTCTTTACATTTTTTAGGCTGTTTTATTGCGTGATCTACATTTCAGAGAAAAAAAAATGGCATGACTGATTAGAAAACATCTAGAAACGGAACAACAATATCTAGAAAGATCGAGACTTTGTAGGTGAATATATGGTTGGGAATTTTACTGCCAGTTCCATCAAGGATGAACTGTATTGTTCGAAGAGGACATTTGTGGTGACATTCTGGCGGTGGCATTTTGCATAGTGTGCCTGAGTGGGCCGTTGTTTGTCAAGACGCCTGTCTTTTCTACTTTTCACATGGGGCAGTGGAGAACATTTTATGTTTAGTTTAGTTTAGTCGATGGATCAACATCACGGCACACGGGTGTAACCCATAATTGCTCCGTTCACCTCCTAACTCAAACCTGAGTCTGGAGAACTTCAGCTCAGTGCACGAAATCCGTAGCACCGGCAAGGATCCTGAAATACTTTGGGTAGGTTTTTAACTAGAATTTTCACATTTTATGTGATATTCACTGGCACGGAAACGCAGAATAATGGGGAAGACCCTTTGCTGTGATGTTGGAACCGCGACTAACGGCAAACGACCGCCGACAACATAACCCAATTTTGGGATCTACTAAAAACACAATACAAAATACAACAGAAAACAACAATTTGCATCCCGCATACACTTAGACATCTACAGTAAGAGGAATTCATACAAATAGCAATCCATCCGTCATGTTCCATGGCAGTAAGCGAGGGCGGTCATAATTCGACATTTCACTCGATCACCAGAATCGTGGATCAGCTCAGTGTTCTTTTCTCTACTATACCACGTGTTCAGGCCATCCACGTATTTACTTCTCTGCCTTATCCTTGTTCTCCTCCCCTCGATCTTGTCAGTTGTCACCAAGTTATCCTATTTATTTCTTCTCATAACATGTCCAAAAAACATTTGACTGTCTACGTCCAATTTATCTAATCAATTTACGATTTTTCTTTGTTTCATGTAGTACTTGGTCTCGGGTTTTTCTGTCTGTCCATGGTAATGTTTGCACTCTCCTCAGAAACCAAATTTCCACAGCCATCAGATGTTTCTCAGCTTGACTGCTCATTGTCCATGCTTCACATCCATACAAAGTTATATGCTCTATGTAGCACCTCAGCGCTCTTTTTCTCGTTTCAATTGACATCTTTTTATTGGTCAGTATGTTTTTCATCTTGCTAAAGACTACTTTCGATATGGCGATTCTTGCTCAAAGTTTTTCAAGGCATCTCTCATCAAATCTTATGACTGTTCCGGGATAGTTGTACCGACTCACTAGTTTATGACGTGTCTTATTTACCAGTATATTACATTGTGGCATTTCTTTCTTCCTAGTGACGACTATAATCTATGTCGTCTTACAATTTAATTTTAACCTTAATTGTACACTGTGTGCAACAACCACTAGTACTAAATGTTGCAGATCCTACTCATTGTCTACAATGAAAACTGTATCGTCCTCATATCTACTTAAATTTGTTACTCTTTCTTTCGCAATGGTTTTCACTCTTTCTGCCACTGTCGCAATTACACTCTTTCAAGTACATTTCTCTCCCAGGGATACTTTTATGATGACTATCACTTGAATGATGAGAACACTGTGGATAGAAGGAGCAGTAAAGATATTTTGTTAGAAGTTAACTCAGAACGAAAACTGGTTACTCGAATTTGATCTCATCTGTTCAGTATCTTATCTCTTTTTCTCCTACTGTTTCTCCTCTCCCAATACGTCATGAGGGCAGCTAAGTCGGAAAGACAACTTATTACAAACATGGTGGGTGTTTCACGTACACAGTTTCCTAGGACCCTCTATTGTTTCTGGTTCCCATACGGTGTTGCCATACCATCAGACTATAGTTAGTTTTCCCAACCCTTGTGTTCATATCTCCCATGACAGTTAGGACCTCTGATGATTTTATACCTGTCAGTGTTTGTTGTAGGTCTTCGTAGTAATCTTCTAGCTGTTCATCACTGTAAACAGTTGATGGAACATGCATCCATAGAACTTGGTCTACAAAAATATAAGTCCAACATCCACTGTGCTTTATGGTATGGACATGCTGAGTTATGTTCTTTCAATCTGGAATAATCATTTATAAGTGCTGGTAAGGAAAATATTACTCAAGCTCGTACTTGAGGAAATACAACATAACATAGACAAAATAAAATGTGATAACATATGTCAACCAAACTAGAAAATATGGTGGGCATATTAGGAAAATTGGCTAAATTAAAAAATATCGTATGCTACAGAGTCGCCATAACACTTGTATATACTGACTACTAATTGATACAAAGTTGTTATAACGCTTTATTATTCTCTGATCTTTACTATCAATGCTTAACATTTCCATCATCATAAACACGTCTTCTTGTTTCATTTTATCAAAAGCCTTAGTCTACTCAATAAACCAAAAATCTAAGTTCATTGAATTCATTCTTTGTGTTAATATTCTCACGTTGTATATACCGTTGTTTGTACTTTTACCTTCCGCAAACCAACACCGCTCATCTCTGATTGCTGGTGTTATTTTACGTCTTCTTATTATACAATCTTAGATAGCTGACGATACAATGTTACTAGCAGAAAGTGAGCAAGAGTTGCAAAACTTAGTGGAGACAAGTGCCAAGTCAATAGCTGTGTCCGCATCGCCAGACCTCATTGCCATTCTAGTCGGCCTACCATCATTTATGCAGACCACATGGGAGTCCACCATGGCATCCACAAGGGCAATTCCCTGTCGGTTTTCTCCACTGCTGTCCCAATCTCTGTTCCTCGCATTGAAGTCTCCACATATGAGTAAACTATTACCTGGTATTTCCTTCATTTCCTTGAGCTAGTCCCAGTGTTCCTTTCTGACAAAACTGTCCACTGTGGCATATACATTTATGATGTTCCAACTTAACAACCCCCCTCCCCCCATCCCCAATCTCTATTTGTATACCCTGGACCTCTCTTGCACTGTGATTCCACTAGCTCAAGTCAAGTACCACATGCTTCACTCCTTCCTTCACCAGCAGACTTGCCCACGTCTCATCTGCCCAGTGGGGTTTATATAACTGGCGTACCCAGGGCAATGATATTTGTCTGTATTTAGCTATTGGAGCATGAGGACATCATAATCATATATTAGCCTCTCCAATACAGAATCTCTCTACCTGGCACTACGACAGTTCCAATATCCCACTCTTACATGGTTGATCTATATCGCCTATAGAGATGAAAAAAGGAGTACGGAAGGAATGTGTACTGTCCCCAAGCCTCTTCAACCTGTACACAGACAGGATTTTTAAACAAGTTGAAATTAGTTAGTTAGTTAGTTAGTCGACAGATCATCCTCGTTGCACATCGGACCATTCAGTCCATAAGTGCTCGGATCCCCTCCTCAGCAAATCCCGCAGCGTGTAGCGGCTAACGACGCCAGTTCTGTGTTGGTTTATCAATCTTCTTTGGCTTCCTGCGTAGTGTTCTTGTTTGGCCACCCCTCTTTTAATTTGCTGCTCTCGCAGTCTGGCCATTGTTGTAGATTCACAGTCATCACTTGGTTCTTGCAAAAGTCTCACTTCTCGTAGAGCATTCAGAATGTCAGCCTGGTCCATGGCGCGTCCGCCCTCAACAGTAGCCTCACCTGCGAGCTTGTCAGCCCGCTCATTTCCTTGTACTCCCGCATGCCCTGGCACGAAGATGAAACTAATCTTTGCCAGCCGAGACCGCTTCAGAGGCAGCAACCATTCTCTTCGGATCGACCCCTCCTTTATCCTCTTGATCATGTTCATTGAGTCGCTAAGGAAACAAGCCCTAGTGAATGTCTGTGTCTCGAGCCATGTTATTGCTTTACTTACTGCCATGACTTCCATGGTCAGGCTACTTGTGGTTTCAGTGAAAGCACCAGAGTCCTCCTTCACAATTCTCCCTCCGGCCCGAGCTGTAAAGGCCCATGAGCTTCTCACATGTCGGATGACCGACCCATCTGTGTAGATGACCGCGTCACTGTCTAGCGAATTCTCGAAAATCAACGCTTGTACTTCAGCCTCAACAGCAGCCGGATTTTCTTGTCTGCATTTTCTATCTAGTTGGATGCAAACTGAAAAGGATGTGCAGAAGTCTGTTGGCACTTGCACCCACTCCTCGCCAGGTTCTAAGTCCTCAAGTGAACACACCTGTTGAAGAATGTCCTCGGCTTGACCCATCCACGACCGTCCTCTTTTTAACCTGCTGCCCTTCACCTTCCTAATTTCACTATGCAGTGGATGCTTTGTGTTTGCGTTAATTCTGAGGTAGGCGCGTGCCCTGCAAACTTGCATTCTCTCTTCAATGGTTGGAAAATCAAGAAGGTAGCGCATCGCCCTGCATGCTGTATCTCTTGTACATCCAAGAATAATGCGCATAGCTTCATTCTGTATCCTTTCCATCCTTTCTATCTGCTTATGGCTGACAGTCAGGATTGCCATTGCATACTCCAAAACAGACATGACCAGCCCCTCGTACAGAAGACATAGATGGCGCTGCTCACAGTTTGCTGCCGCCATCACCCGCATCGCTGCCAAACCCCGCTTGGCCTTTGTTATCACCTGGTCTATGTGCACATTATAAGCAAGGCTTCGATCAAACCGTATCCCCAGGTAATTCATTGCCTGCGTTCTTTCCACCGTCTCTGAACACAGCATTACAGTTGGTGTTGGATTGTTGACAATATGATTATTCAACGAGAACCAAGTCACTGTTGCCTTTGTTGGGTTGACCATTGCCCCAGCTTCATCACACCAAGTACTTATGCGATTGAGTTCGGTTTGTAGCTCCACAGCAACCTCCTCTCTATCCTTACCCTGACGATACACTAAAACATCATCGGCATATGACAATGTCCTGCCAGGTCCAGTGATCTGCTCACTGGTGATTCTCACTGTGTAGGCGTTGAACAGTACCGGAGATAATGGTGATCCCTGTGGTAGGCCAGGATATATTGTTGTTGGTTCCGAAGTCCAACTGCCACATCTAAAAACTACTTTCCGTTGGAAGAGAGCTGCAGCGATCCAACTAAGGAGGAATGGACTTACGTTTAGTTCAAGAAGCTGAAACATTAAAAAATCCAGTGGTACTCTGTTGTATGCGTCCTCAAGATCAATCGCTGCAGCAACGGTTTCAGTGCCTGAGTGGAAACCTTCATAGACATCATGGGCAAAGACTGCTGCATTGGTCCAGGTTTCTCTTTTTGGACGGTACCCACCCAGGGTAGGTGGGAAAACACCTTGCCTCTCTAGTTGGCTTGATATTTTCCTGGCAATTACCTTCTCCAGCAGCTTGCCTATTGTATTCTGCATGGTTATAATTCGATATCCCTGAATTTTCTTGTGGTCTTTGTCAGGCTTCGGCAAGGGAATCAGATAGCTGTGTAACCATTCCTCCTTGATGCTAGCACTCCCTATACTGTTGTTGTACATGTCTGCTAGTTTCTCTAGCTCATTGTCGGTACACCTATTTATGTCGTCGTATCTTATGCCATCAGGACCTGGAGCACTGTTTTTTGATCGTCGAAGCACAGCCTTGATTTCTTGCACTGCCACTGTGTCTTCATCCGAAGTGTTCTGGGCCTTGCATCTGTCTGAGGTGACCTCCTTGGCCAGATTCCGGCCTCCCATGTCTGTCTGGTTGCTCTGCTCAAGGTAGCGTTCAAAGAGGGCTTTGCCCTTGTCCTCGTCAGTCCTCTGCCAGATGAGGTCAGCACCTTGGAAGTCAGAAATGCTCTTATTCTTGACTACACCACTCATGCTTTTATGTAGTCGCCAGAACAATTTCAGTGACTTGTCTGTGCTTACTCTTTGACACACCTCTGCCCATTTTTCGCTTTTAATCACCGTGACCAGTTTTTTGAAATAGCTTACTTTTGTGTGCATCTCTCTTTCTAAGTGCAAGCAGGGACTAGGATGACCAGCTCTGTTCTTCTTGGCATTTTGCCATCTCCTTACAGCACTACGCTTATCCACCCAAGCCTTCTCCACCTCGAAACTCCACCACGGTGGCTGCTCCCAGCTTTTTTTCCTTTTCTTCCTGCCCTGAAACGTTCTGCGCTTGTCACGTCTTATTTTACTCACCACATCTTGCCCTGTACTGTCATACTGGAACGTCTTTACCTTTAGCTTGTGCTGCCTGGTTCTGCCTTTCTCCAAGTTGAAATTATTGGACTTAACATCAATGGAAGAATCACAAACAATATTATGTATGCTGACGATACCGTGTTACTAGCAGACAGTGAGCAAGAGTTACACGACCTAGTGGAACAATTAAACAGGCGCAATGCAGAATGTGGCTTAGATATTAACATCCAATAAACAAAAATTATGATAATTAGCAGTGAAAAGGAAAGGTCATCAATGAACATCACAGTAAACGGGCAGATGCTAGAACAAGTAACAAGTTTCTCCTATCTTGGACATATAATAACGGATAATAGTAAAAGTGAAATAGAAATCAAAACAAGAATAGGAATGGCCAAAAATGCTTTCAATATCATTAAATCAGTATTAACATATAGAGAGATCAATGAGTCATTAAAAATGAGAATTGTCAAATGCTACGTATATTCAACGCTACTGTATGGCGCGGAAGCCTGGACATTGAAAATGCAACTAGAGAGTCGCATAGAAACCCTGTGGATATACAGACAAATATATCTTATTTCCTGGAAATAAAAACAATCAAATGCAGTGGTTCTAAAAAAACTGAGAGAGTTCATGAAAGAAATAAAGAGGAGGCAAGTGAAATGTTTCGGCCATGTTAAAAGACATGATACTCTTATAAAAACCATACTGGAAGGCAAGGTTGAGGTCAAGCGAGCAAGAGGTAGAAAACAATACAAGTGTGAAGATAACATCAAAAGATGGACGAAAATCAGCCTGACAGAATGTACAGTCAAGGCCAGAGACAGACAGTGTTGGAGGTCCATTGCAGCCAACCTTTATTGTGGAGACGGCACCTCGTTGATTGTTTGATTCAATCTTATTTTCATGTGTTCACATAGTGGTACATTATCACTATTACAGTCAACACGGGGCATTGTCTTGACATTAATTAACACATTTCTAAATCTGTTGTTAATACGTATGTAGTAAATTTGGTTAATTGTTTTCTTATCAGGGCTTTTCCACATGTTAACTTGTCTTTTATGGTGTTTAAACCAGGTGTTTCCAATTATCATATCATTGATATTTGCCCATTCTATTAATTTCTCTCCTCATTCATTTCTTGTACCTAAGCCATAATTCCTCACCACATCCTCCATCTGTCCCATTTCTACGTTTATATAAACATATCAGCGTGTTATTTTTATTTCTTGTGATTTAAGACAATTAGCATCTATAAACGTCAACATCGCTTGGGGTAATATAACATACGTAATAAAACATAACACGGATATCGCGGCTTGTAATATCACAGAACCTAGTTAAATTGTCGATACTCCTCATCATTTACGGTGAATAAATCAACAACAGAAAGTTAAAGGGTCGGCTTTAAAATAAGGCAATCAAAGTGACATGATAAGCGTAGCGTCTAGGAAGACTGGATCACACACACACAAACACACACACACACACACACACATACACACACACACCCTCACACACACTAGCTCACACACATACACACACGCACACACACTAGCTCTCACACACATACTACTAACACAACAGAATGGAGAAGGGGGCGAGTGACAGCAAACAAACAAACAAATCTAAACAGCACTTAGGTGTAAACGCTGATTCCTCGGGAGAAGGAAGTAAGGTTTAGTTGTAAAGATAAAGGACGGAGAGACACCTATAGCCACGAAAGTCGGCGTGGTCGAGAGGTGTAACGCTCTGCGAATAGCTCCATTTTAAAAAACAACAATGATTATTGCTTTTATCTAGACTATACAAGGTGTGCCGGTCTCCCTGGTTTAGATTTAAACGACTTTCTCCGTAATCCCTTATACTCTCGTAAATAACGTTAGGTTCGTGAGAATCGGTAGGGGTTCTCTCCGCGATGGTAACTTACAGGGTATGTGAACCGGTTGCTCAGAAAACAATGCCAAACTACCGAGCGTAATCTTGCCAAGAAATCAACAAGCAGCTGAAAGATGCTGATGTTGACAGTGATGTCCTGTAAAGGAAATACGAACAAAAAAAATTAGTTGTGTATCTTAGTAGTATGTCAGGCGCAAACTATACCTTAAATCTGGTGCAGCACCAGATTTGTGACGTAGCATTTTACTATATGTAGAGTCTAGCACCAGATTGGCACCGCATAGAAAACGGACCTCATTTTTGAAAAATTGGCGGGAATATCCTTTTGGCTACTCCCGGTACTTCCTGTTGACTACTTCCGGTTGACTTCGGGTGTCTCCCGGGGCACGCGTCCAGCCTCGGTACCCCACAGATGCCTCCGCCGGCCACCTCCGCTTCCCCGGATCGTCCCGGGAACACTTGAAGACATTGAGGCAAGCCCGGGGCATGTGGAATACTTATATAGATACGTAGACCGAATAGACGTCGGGCACCTGGGTTCGAATCCAAGTCTATAGGAGTGTGTGTGTGTGTGGGTTCGTGTGTAGGGGTAGGCTGCTTTGAGGGGCGTGAGGGAAATGGCCCCTACACCGGATTATAAGCCTTTGCCCCCAGAGGAGAGCCACCAATATTCACATCGAAATGCGAACATTAGTGAATAGTGAAGCCAGACCAAAAGAAGTATTTGGAAATACTACTCTTTGATCTTAACCAAAGGACCATAGACGATGTCACTTTACCCCTAAGCCGGTCAATCTCAAGGAAAAGGTATAGTAGGGTCCAACACCGGCTCAGAATGATAGTCCTGTGACTAGACAACCACCGAAGCAGCTGAATATGGTATTACCCTCACCGCCTTATCAATCCGAATGTAATTGTTGTCCACCTTGGGTAATGGACACCGTAGACAATGTCAAAGTGTAACTCGGATATATTCAACGTTAGGAAAAAGTCTGAAGCCAGATTACAGCTATTAATTCTATATATGGGTATATTGTCACAATTAATAAACATGTAATAACAAATAGACACTGATTAATTCTAGACAAAATAACACCAGAGACCAGTCTCAATAGTATACAGTCAAGTAAAGTAACATAATCAGCGAAATTTGCAAATTAATCATTAAAATAATATTTTTATAAAAATAACGCTAGTTATTCCCCTTTAATATTTTATAAATAGTTGTATCCCCTTGATATCTGCAAACATGGAGTATGTCATCTGCGCTTAGTGTAATATTGCAGTAACCAAGTAACGCACGATAGTGAACTTGTAAATATAATGGTTTTAAATGGCGATGAATTGCGTGATCTTATCGCCAAATTTATAAACAAATATTGTAAGGTACTTTGCTTTGGTGTCAATGAAGTATTCACATGAACAGTTGCGTAAATATGAACAGAAAATCAACAAATATTGTCAGAAATTGTACATCTCGAAGGGAAAAAACTGTCGGTATGCGTGGATAATGACAAATATGCATTAGTTTGCAGTAATCAAACAAAAGCGGTAAAAACTGCATCAGCGAGGCAAGCGCGTGAACGTAGAAAATTGGAAGTATTGTCTTTTACCTGAAATATGTTTATAACTGCAATGGTGGCTCTTGCGCGCGCGCGCGCGTGTGTGTGTGTGTGTGTGTGTGTGTGTGTGTGTGTGTGTGTGCTGTGTGTGTGTGTGTGTGTGTATGTCTGCGTGCGTGCGTGCTTGCTCAGGCCCGTACGCATAGGAGCTTAAATATTTTTTTTCGCATGATATTTCTATAACTGCAATGATGTCTCATGCGTGTGCGTGCGTGTATGTAAGTGTGTCTGTGTTATTGGTGTGTCAGTGTGTGTGCGCTGTGTATGCGTGTGTGTGCGTGTGTGTATGTACGTGTGTGTGTCTGTCTGTCTGTGTCTGTGTGTGAATGTGGTTGTGCATCAGACTGCTCGTCTGTTGCTCCTTTTGTTTTTCATTCATCTCTTTTCTTTTCGCGTTCTGATAAATTAAATGTAACTTTACTGATGTCCCGTGTGAGTATGTAATTTAGGCGAGGAATTTTCAAATCTCACGCGTTACACGCGTGCCAGATCTAGCCGCTAACTAATGGTGCTTGTTGTAATGTAATGTAATGATAAACCATCATCAACAGCATGTGACGTGCCGACTGGCGTAGGCTCTCCACAAATCTCGATATTCCACAATAAATTGTCTTGCCCCGCAGCGCGGGGTGCGCGTGTGTGCATGAGTGTGTATATATGTGTGTGTGCATGTGTGTGTGGGCGTGTGTGTGTGTTTGTGAGTGCGTGCGTTCGCGTACATGTGTGTGTCTGCATGTATGTGTCTGCACACGCGTGCGTGCGTGTGTGTGTGAGTGCGTGCGTGCGTGTGTGTGTATGTGCCGTGTCATGTCACGAACAAATGTATGCTTCGTACTATAGCTATGTGTCTATCTTTTAAATATTGCTGTCAAGCTTTAATGCATTACATTTACAGGACATCGCAGTCAGCCCCAGCATTCTATGGATGTATGATCTTCCTGGGCAAGTTTGCAGTTGTCTTTCTGAACGGCCGGCTCTCATGATCTGCTGTAGTGTCTGTAATCATGGCTACCATCATCATCATCATCATCATCATCATCACTATAGCGTCTTCCGCCGTCGTTGTCAAGTTGAGACATGAACATAAGCATTATCCTTTCTCTCAGTGGTGTGATGCAGAGAAATGATGCTGCTCGCCATCACTATCATACTCTTCTGTAGTGTCTGTCATCATGATTACCATCATCATCAACATCATCATCACTATAGCGTCTTCTGCCATCGTTGTCAAGCGGAGACATAAAAATCAGCATTATCCTCTCTTGCGGTGATGTGAAGCAGAGAAATTATGCTGCTCATCATCACTATCATCATATATTATGGTAGACTGGGATGATATGGAATACAACCGTCGATCGAATCCGACGGGCTCAACCCAGCAACCATTTAAAAAGGGGTATATGCTCTCGGGAACAGAAGAACTGTTTACCTTCATTCGTATAAACCAGACCAGTCCGGTGTCTTGGGAAACATGTTCGGCGAAGCCTTTCTCGGTAATATCTCGTAGAAGCTCATATTTTAGGGTTTAGTAGCATGTAACCCAGACAGCTAATTAGAAGAGCGATCCACAACTTACCCTCGACTGCGTCGACGCTGTCTCGATACAGATTGAATAGTGATACGCCAATGACGGTATATATAACGACCAGTTGACAGAAGAAGACAATCTCTAGTAGTCGCGGCACTCGCCGACCACACATGCACCAGAACGAATTTCTTTCCCCCTCTGGGTTATTTTGTGGGTTAGTTTCCTCATTGGTTTCTTCCATTAGTTTCTGGTTAGGTCTGAGATCCAACTTTTGAATGACTTGGGATACCCAACCACTTGCCTAAATACTCTTTACCACCACCTCGCCTGGGTCGTTCTTGTAAGCCTGTTTCGACGCGATACACTTGCTTGTCTCTCACGAGGTGTATTTCGTCTCGGTAAAATGAGCCTTTGAGTTCCTCCCATGAACCATCTTATAGCACATACGTCACCGGACTGGTCTGGTTTATACGACTGACGGTAAACATTTCTTCTGTCTCCGAGGGCATATACCTTTTTAAATGGTTGCTGGGTTGAGCCAGTCGGATTCGATGGCCGGATGTATTCCATGTCATTCCAGTCTACCATAATATATGATGATAGTGATGCTGAGCAGCATAAATTCTCTGCATCACACCACCGCAAGAGAGGATAATGCTGATTTTCATGTCTCCACTTGACAACGGCGGTGGAAGACGCTATAGTGATGATGATGATGATGATGATGATGATGATGATGATGATGATGATGATGATGATGATGATGATGATGATGATGATGATGATGATGATGATGATGATGATGATGATGATGATGATGATGATGATGATGATGATGATGATGATGATGATGATGATGATGATGATGATGATGATGAGAGCCGGCCGTTCAGAAAGACAACTGCAAACTTGCCAAGCAAGAACATACATCCACAGTATGCTGGGGCTGACTGCGATGTCCTGTAAATGCAATACATTAAAGCTTCATTGTAATATGTAAAAGATAGACACATAGCTATAGTACAAAGCATACATTTGTTCGTGAAATGACACGGCACATACACACACAAGCACGCACGCACGCGTGCGCAGACACATACATACAGACACACACATGTACGCGAACACACGCACTCACTTACACGCACTCACAAACACACACACCCACACACACACGCCCATACACATACACACATACACACACACTCAAACACACACACACGCGCCGCAATTTATTGTGGAAGATCAAGAAATGTGGAGAGCCTACGCCAGTCGGCAGGTCACATGCCGCTGATGATGGTTTATCATTACATTACATTACAACAAGCACCATTAGTTAGCGGCTAGGTCTGGCACGCGTGTAACGCGTGAGATTTGTAAATTCCTCGCCTACATTACATAATCACACGGGACATCAGTAAAGTTACATTTAATTTATCAGAACGAGAAAAGAAATGAGATGAATGAAAAACAAAATTAGCAACAGACGAGCAGTCTGATGCACGACCACATTCACACACACACACACACACACACACACACACACACACACACGCACACACGTACATACGCATGCGCGCACACACGAACTTACATACACGCATGCACGCGCATGAGACATTATTGCAGTTATAGAAATATCAGGCGTAAAGAAATATTTAATCTCCTATGCATACGGGCCTGAGCGCGCGAACGCACGCACACCTACACACCAAACAAACAGCGCACACACACGCACACACACATACACGTAAGAGCCACCATTTCAGTTATAAACATATTTCAGGTGAAAGACAATATTTACATTTTTTTACGTGAACACGCTTGCCTCGCTGATGCAGTTTTTACCACTTTTGTGCGATTACTGCAAACTAATGCATATTTGTCACCATACACGCATACCGACAGGTTTTTCCTATCGAGATGTACAAATTTTGACAATATTTGTTGATTTTCTGTTTACATTTACGCAACTTTTCATGTGAATACTTCATTGGCACCCAAGCAAAGCTAAAAGCCACTAGTGCAGTCATAAAACTATTTCAGGTAATAAAGCGTTATTTTCATAAAATATTATTTTAATGATTAATTTGCAAATTTCGCTTATTTTGCTTCTTTACTTTACTTATACTATTGAGACTGGTCTCTGATGTTATTTTGTCTAACATTAATCAGTGTCTGTATGTTATTACTTAGTTATTAATTGTGGCAATATACCCAGAAATAGAATTAATAGCCGTAATCTGGCTTCAGACTTTTCCCTAAAGGTGAAGATATCCGAGTTACACATCGACATTGTCTGCGGTGTCCATTACCCTATGTGGACAATATTCACCTTCGGATTGATAAGACTGTGAGGGTAAAACAATAATCAGCTGCTATGGTGGTTGTCTAGTCACAGGACTATCATTCTGAGCCTGTGATGGACCCTACTATACCTTCTCCTTCAGGTTGACCGGGTTAGATTTAATGGTGACATCTTCTATGGTCCTTTTGGCTAAGATCAAAGAGTAGTATTTCCAAATACTTCCTTTGGTCTGGCTTAACTATACACTAATGTTCGCATTTCGGTGTGAATATTGGTGGCCCTCCTCTGGGGGGCAAAGGATAGTATCCGGGGTAGGGGCCCATTCCCTCACAACGGCCTACTCCTACACACACAGACACACACACACACACTCCTATAGACTGGGACTTGAACTCAGGTGCCCGGTGCCTATTCGGTCTACTTATCTATATAAGTATTCCACATGCTCGGGGCTTGCCTCACTGTCTTCAAGTGGTCCCAGGATGACCCGGGGAAGCGGAGGTGGCCGGCAGAGGCATCTGGGGGTACCAAGGGTGGACGAATGCCCCAGGAGATACAGGAAGTCAACCGGAAGTAGTCAACAGGAAGTACAGGGAGTAGCCAAAAGTCTATTTCCGCCAACTTTTCAAACATGAGGTCCGTTTTCCATACGGTGCCAATCTGGTGCTAGACACTTCATATAGTAAAATACGACGTCACAAATCTGGTGCTGCACCAGATTTAAGGTGTAGTTTGCGCCTGACATACTATTTATCTTGTATAGGACGTCGCAGTCAGTCCCAACATCTTTGGCTGCTCGAGATTTCCTATTAATTTTACGATCTTTAGTTCTCCAATGCTTTCTGGATTACTGTCACACATACCTGTGCATGTTAAACCTACGTCCTTAACACCTTTTCACAGAGCCGGCTTTAGGATCTATACATTATAATTATCCCTTGCTATTGGTTAAAGTGCATACCATTCAAGCCATGAAACGTTTGATTTATGTACAAATAAGAACCGGATCGGGTAATTCTAAGCTAGTCCGCCCCGTCGTAGAGTAAATATCCACTCGCATTATCAAATACCTTCTTGTGATCGACAAATGCTAAATTACGTTGTATATTATATTTTAACATTTTACAGCCGAAATCAAACCCACCAATCAGTTTCTCGGAGAATGATCAAACTGCATTCACTAATTCCTAAGTCACATACGTGTGAATGTTTTCTGTAAACTATTATTACGTTTCAAGTCTTCCAATTTTTGCATCAAAAAAATTCTTCTTCCATTGGTTAAATATTAAGTTAACGACATCATTGAACTCCAGACACGCCCTAAAATGCCCTCTGCCTCAAATATGATGAGAAGCATTGCCGGACATGCCAATTAGTCGACTTTGGTTGGCAGAGGCACGATTATGTGACAGACGTCTATCTACACGTCATCACCATGTGCGTATTCATTCTCTCATTCATTGGATTGCAAATCCGTGGCCTATTTTCTCATTGGTCGCATCCGATTGAGCGGGGTAATAAGTCAATGCCACGTCGTCAGTACATAGAGGAAGACTAAAAATGGAACATGACATGCGTTTTAACAGGCTTTATTTATTACGCAGAACAATAAGGTATGATAATGACAGGTCTATCGTTATATTTTCAGACGTCTTCATAAGCCTGTAATCCTCCATTGGTTCATTGACCACCACACAAATCACTTAGACCTGTTTTATCTTTAACTATTCCATGTAATTCCGTTCATGTCTCACTCCATATTTTGCATGTCCTCGTCTTTTTGCAGCTTGTCTTATTTCGGCCTTTATTTCTTTTCCAATGTTAATTCCAAACAAAGACTCTCTAGTTATACCACTCAATGCATGCGCTATTCAATTCAGCACCAGCGTCTTTTCTTCAACTATTAATTCATTTGTATCTGTCTTGTTCTTTCCTTTAGCTCTATATTGGTAATTCAGTCTCGCCATATTAGTTAGTTATGTGCATATCCTTTACAGGATCTTGCAGTCAACACCATTATTTTTTGCTTTTGTTTTGTCTTGGCATGTTTACATTCATTAGTTGCCATTGCTTTCGGAACGACCGGCACCCATACCATTTCGTAAAAAATAAACTAAAGAAATGCAATCTGCTGCCAAATCGCGCGCAGTTGTGTTTCGAACGCGGGTAATCGGGATCACGAACCACATACGTAACCCATTCGCCACGAACCGGCTCGCACTATCTGACGTCTTCTATTGCGTGAGACAAATTCATGCATGTTTGAGGTTTATTTATAATCACTTTAGTCGCTCGCAATGTTTCTAAATTAACATACCGGTGCCGTCAGAATTAATGGCA
Source organism: Cepaea hortensis (assembly GCA_963921405.1). Classification (NCBI taxonomy): domain Eukaryota; kingdom Metazoa; phylum Mollusca; class Gastropoda; order Stylommatophora; family Helicidae; genus Cepaea; species Cepaea hortensis. Next base: position 66,451,205 of record OY992884.1, read on the forward strand.
TCCTCATTGTTGAGAACATACATATTACCTATTTGCAACAATCACTTGTGGATCATGATATTGCCTATGAGCCGGTTCTTTCAATGTTCACATTTTACAGCAGGCAAATATTTGTATTCTTCTTGGTCGCCGGTATTCTTAAATTTATCCTGTAAAGTTTAAGGTCAAATGTGTGTGTGCGTGCGTGTGTGTGTGTGTGTGTGTGTGTGTGTGTGTGTGTGTGTGTGTGTATTCCCTGTAATATTGCTAACTAATCAATAAATCACATACGTATGTTGCAACAAGATTGATGTTACTCCGGGTGATGATGTCCAGCTGGCTAGTTCTTCACAAACGAGTTTTTAACAAAACCGATTGATTTCGAGATTCATGACGGCTCCAATGTTTTGCGAAGATGGCGTTGGAAACAATACATCTTCTTATTGTCCAGGCTGTGTATCCCTGGATGTCATGTCTGTCGATACTCTTGGGTAGTGTATACTTTCAATCATATCTGATACTTATATTTCTCTCCGTGTCATGATGTCAAGCAAGCTAGCACTTCTCTGTCCCCCAATGCCTTTCTTCCCCTTCACATGTCTCTTTGACTTTTCATTTATACTCCATGCTATCATTTGTTCAAAAAATGGGGCAGGCGACATTTGGAATTGCGCTTCATAGCTCTCACTTGTATGTATGCATCCGTATATGCCCAAGAGTAACTGGTAATGAACACGCAGACAAGCTGCTAAATAAATCACCATTGCACACATGAAGATATGGGCATATATATATATATATATATATATATATATATATATATATATATATATATATATATATATATATATATATATATATATATATATATATATATATATTGTAATGGTACTGTTGGCGGATACTGCGGAGACACAGATGCTAGCCAAACTAAACAACTTAGATTGGGATGCATGCCTGGATAAGAACGTCGATGCCGTCTTCGAGGTTAAGTTAGGAGATACCATAATTAATTTCCAATGTGAACAGTAAGCCGGCATACTTTTGAATGGCCGCTGCATCCGAAGACTAGCACTCATCGGGATGCCCAGTGTGCGATGACGTCGTTCGGTTCCATATACCAGCGCAGAGAACGTGTGCAGTCTTCTCGTGTGTTTAACCATTTATTTTTGTTTGTGACCTGACGTCTGTCAAGATACCTTCTTTATTTCTTCTACCAAACAATGGTGCTCTCACTGTTAGTCTATAAATCCATAGCTTTGTAATTTTCAAATAATTTCACATTAGTTTACTTATTGCCCACGATTCACATCCGTACATCAGGATTGGAGGCATACATCTCATGTAGATGTTGATTCAGCGGGGAGTGAGCAGAGGGTATGAACGACAGCCAGCCCATAGAGAAAAACACTAGAGGCGTTCCATCAGCCTGCCATAGGTACCATCAACATGGGAGATCTTCCTTGGCTGCTGAAGACGTGCACATAAACATGTATGAAGATGTCCCGAGTGCACTGTGGTTAATTCTTGATTTCATTTTTGATATTACATATGCGTTTACCAATAGCGTACTTCAGTAAACAATCTTATATTTGCAGGTCTACACGTGAAACAATTTAAGTGACAAGATGAAGTTTAAACTGATACTAAGTCTGACGGCAGTGACCCTACTGCTGTTGTGTCTGGCTAGTGTCAGCGTTGAGGGGGCAGCTGTGTTTTACCCCGATGCTGATGTGGGCAACGACGTGGACAGAAGAGCAGCAAAAGGTGACGGACGTTATTGCATCGCTTCGATTAAGATATAGATAATGGGGGAGGGGGGGATTGGGGAGGGGGGAATGCAACAGCGTAGCTGCTAGACACTCGCTTGCCGCCGATGTAACAGTGATGGGTTTGAATCCGCATGTGGCGGATCGTTAGAAGTAGTGACGGTTACCACGCAGCTTTTCCGTGTCCTTCCCATATTGTCAATTTATATTTCTACTTCTCTTCTCCGTGAATAATTATGTCGTCCTCTATTTCTTTTGCCCTTTGTTTTCCAGACTAAAGCTTTTCTTGTTATACTGTTATCGGTTTATCACAGTGTATGGCCTATCCAGTCCCGCTGTCTGTTCTTCACCTCTTGGTTCACTAATATTTGTCTATCACTCCCAATGATGCCCATATTGGTGATGTTCTCATACCATGTTATCCCTACTATATTGCCCTGCCATTAATTAGTGAATGTGTGTAGTTTGTTTATAATCGTTTTCGTTGTTGTCCGAGTTTCTGATCCGTTCAGCAGTGCTGATTTAACGTTAAATAAAAAATTAGTTGCATATCCGTCGCAGACAACCCCGCATATTTTAGGTGTTTGTGATTTCTTGGCAAGTTTACGTTTAATAATTTGCTATTGCTTTCCGAACGACCAGCACTCATACCTTTTTGATAAAAGCCAAAGCAAAGCGGTCTGATTTAACGTTAAAACTTAATATTCCAAATGTTGATTGAAGTTTAATTTCTTTTGACAACCACACATTTCCTGTGTGCTATAAAAGCGCCTCTATCTTTCTATATGTTTATTCTATATGTATTGATTCCAGCCACTCTGCCTACATTGCTACCCAAATAGGTGTTTGTCTACATTGCTACCTAAGTAAACGCATGATTTCGTCTCTTGAAGCGGGACTTCCTCAAGGAAGATCAGTTTATCAACTGATTGATTTATTCTCATTGTCCGTGTCTTTCCTCTATGACCTTATACACCTATTTGCTGTGACCTCGCATCTATTGCTGTTACATGTTGTGTTTTGTTGTGTTCGCTAACGTTTAACTTAAGTGTAGTCCATACACCTGCTGCAACTTCTAGTAGTTGACACTTTCTGGGAAGTGCACTGAACTGTTTTTGCGTGTGAATTACCTTTCCCTACTACCAGTGGCCCTTGCCATCAGGCGAACCCACTACGACTACATACACACTTGTAATTTTTGCGTGTGAATTACCTTTCCCTACTACCAGTGGCCCTTGCCATCAGGCGAACCCACTACGACTACATACACACTTGTAATTTACGACTCCAGTTGAGCACACAGCCGACTCCCTGGCCTATGGGTTAAACGACTTTCTGCGTAATCCCGTTTATCCACGTAGGATAACGCGGCGCGCGAGAATTGTTATCGGTTCTCGCCGGGTTGGTGACTTACGGGATAAGTGAGCCGGCCGCTCAGAAAGCAATGGCAAACTGCTGAGTGTAATCTTGCCAAGAATTCAACAACAGCGGCAAAATGCTGGTGTTGACAGCGATGTCTTGTAAAGGATGTGAGGAAAAAAAAAGTCGAGCACACGAAGTCAATATTTTGTTCCATGTGACCAGTGTAGGGGTTGAATCCGCTACCTCAGCATCAGCACTTAGGATGTTTAGAAACGAACTCGCCTATCCATTTTGCCATGCCGATCCTAACAATTAGCAGAGCGTGGTTGTTAGCTTATCCTGCATCTGTTTCCGTGTGTGAGACAGGAGGACAATGACGTCGGCGAAGTCCAGGTCATTGCGCTTCTGTTTCCTCTCTTGCTAGGTCGTCTATATAAAGTCGCTTAAAAGTCGGCAGGGTCGACTTCATTGCACCAGGTTTTAACCCATATGGCTCGGTCTCTTTCCGCAGCACGGAAAGCGTCGCACAAAGCTACCTCCGTAGCTTTTAGCGACGACCCACAGGAGTCTCCGAAACATTTAACTCGTAAACCGAAGGATGCGGCCTGGAATCGAACCCACAACCTTCGGAGCACGAGTCAAACGGTTTAACCACTTCGCCACAGAGACTCCCGTGGTCGTCTTTAGGTCGTCTATATATTGTCTTTTATCTGCCTGTATATGCTTTTCAACATCTTTATTAGTTTCTGCATATGTTTTCCTGGAAACTCAGGTTTGGCTATAGATTATGTCTGTTTTCTTGCTTATTCTTTTTTTTCCCTAGCCTTTTTAGGGTTACCGTCGTTACCCACGCTTTTTATCTATGCATATCAATTCAGAAGGTCACTTGTTTATTTGTTTCCTTGGCAAATATTGTTTGTTGTCAAGTTAAGAGTCGTTGTGGCTGTGTCTATGGTATGTTTGCCTTGCTGGCTGTATGTGTATGCAACGAGTATGTGCATCATTAGCATTGCACGTGGTCAACAGTTGAAACCCTCTTGATAACACATGTGTGCCCACACTTCATTTGCACAAACTCTCACAGCTACTCACACACTCAATAACACACAAATACACATTCCCTCGCATTCACTGCATGCATGAAAACATGCATACACGAACATACACACATGCATACACGAACATACACATAGACACATATATAAACACACCATGCACGCACACATACACTCATACACACATATATAAACACCCCATGCACACGCACATACACATTTACGCACATATACAAAACTACATACACGCATGCATGCATACATACATACATACATACATACATACATACATACATACATACATACATACATACATACATACATACATACATACATACATACATACATACATACATACATACATACATACATACATACATACATACATACATACATACATACATACATACATACATACATACATACATACATACATACATACATACATACATACATACATACATACATACATACATACATACATACATACATACATACATACATACATACATACATACATACATACATACATACATACATACATACATACATACATACATACATACATACATACATACATACATACATACATACATACATACATACATACATACATACATACATACATACATACATACATACATACATACATACATACATACATACATACATACATACATACATACATACATACATACATACATACATACATACATACATACATACATACATACATACATACATACATACATACATACATACATACATACATACATACAAGTTTGCGCCAATATTATCATATGATTGAATGTCAGAAATATTGTATGGTGTCCATTATTCACAATTAGTAACAGCATATGGCGTTGAACTTCCATAATCTCTTGCGTTACTGTGATAATAATGTAATGGATATTTGCTGATACATCCTGGTTATGTTTCCAATTCATTATATATAATCATAGTGGCCTTATCTGCCAGACCAATTATCTTCTTCATCATCATGCCATAGGCCATATGTTTTCATCATGTTTTGTTTTGTATTTTCATGTAATTGTGAGAGATTTTCAAGTTCGTCAGCTGTATATTTTCTCCAAACGGCATTGACTTTTGAATTGTCGAGACCCGAAATTATCAGTTATTTGTTCTGAATGTCACTGGAAATGGCAAACTGATGCAGTGATAAAATAACAGATCTCCGTGTTGTTTAGGATACCTGAATGTTGCAGGATGCGTGACTGTACAACAGATGGGCTACAATCTCTCTAATCTTCTTTGGCTTATTTATCGCGTTTATCATTGCAATCGCCACAATAAGAACCATCAGAAGAAGAAAACAAAGAGCAGGAAAATACATGCCATGTAAATCAGTATTCTTAAAAAACCTTAAAGACGAGGCAGTAAGGGAAAATTATGAGAAAGAACTAACTGAACTCTTTACGAACTACTTTAGAACCCCAGCTAAGCGAAACGCAACTTGGATTTAGGAAAAACAAAGGATGCACAGACGCCATTTTTCTCTTAGACAACTTATAGAAAAATCAATCGAATTCAATGAAACACTCTACTTAGCTTTTGTCGACCAAGAAAAGGCATTTGATTGGGTAGATAGAAACAAGCTGTGGGAAATCTTTAATATACAATATGGATCACATCTAACAAACCTATATAGAAGTTTATACAACAACAGTGAATGCATAGTGAGAGCAACTGGAGGACACTCAGAACCCTTCACCATAAGATCTGGAGTACGACAAGGTTGTGTCCTGTCCCCTCTCTTGTTCATAACATATATAGACAACACATGTAAAGAAACCAGCCAAGCAGAGACAGCAAGAATACCGCATGACGAGAACACAGAAGAAGAACCTGCTGCATATCTAACCATTAGAGAACTCCTGTTTGCGGACGACCAAGCACTAATAGCAAAATAAGAAGCTGAATTGCAAGACCACATGAATAGTCTAAACGAAATGTGTAGGGAACATAATATGAAAATTAGCACAAGCAAAACAGAGGTAATGACTATAACTAAAGAAGAACAAACAGCAACAATTCACCTAAACGAACATCCCTTGAAACAAGTAAAGAGTTTAAAGTCCTAGGAAGTATAATATCATCAAATGGCAGATCAGAAGACGAGATCTAAAATAGGTGCAATAAGGCAAATCAACTCATTGGACAAATGGCACCAATACTAAAGAACAAACATGTATCAATAACTACTAAGAAAGCACTTTACAACACAATCTTCCTACCAACTCTGTGCTACCAATGCCAAACCTGGACAATGACAGAAAAAGAGAAAAGAAAAATCACAACAACAGAAATGAGGTTCCTGAGAAGAATACTCAACGTATCAAGAAGAGATAAGATCAGAAATAAAGAAATCAGGACTAAATTGGGGGTTAAAGCAGCACTAGATTTTATTAGAAAGCAACAAGTCAAATGGTTTGGCCATGCAAGTAGGCTACCAGTCAACAGCATACCACAACAATCAATGATGTACAGACCAGATGGAAACAGAGGAAGAGGCCGACCACGTAAACGTTGGACGGAGGGAATAGCAGAATCCATGGGAATGTCGATATACGAAGCCCATAACCGGGCACTCTCACGAAGTTTATACTTCACCTCGACATCGCAAGGTACAAGAGGAACATGATGAGATGAAAGATCATTGCAATTTTGAGTTCTGTAGTATCGCCACTTGTGTAGTTTCCGCTGTTATTATAACGCTCACTTTCTCTTTGTATAATTTACTGGTAAATGATGGATTGATTGATTGATTGATTGATTGATTGATTGATTGATTTGTTTAGGAACCGACATCACAGCATTCAGGGCATTCCCATAGGCGCTTCGTCCGCATCCTCAGCAGCCAGCGAAGAGTTTCAACACCAATAGTTCCACTAGCAATCTGATTATATGCCCGACTCGCCTTTCCTCTGAGCGTCGGGCGTCGGCCAGATCCTCTCGTCACTTCTCGCTGCCTCATTCTTGCCAGACTATGGTGATACATCTTCTCCTCCGAGGTGTACACGTGCTCCCACAAGGCCGCAACCACGTCTGTCTTGTCATGCATCAATACTCCACCAAGTTTTCCCGAGCCAGCTAATCTGTCCGCCTGTTCATTCCCCAGCACACCGGCATGCCCCGGAGAAAAGATCCTAGTGATGCCTGCCACCCGTGACTTCCGAAGCGAGGCAAGCCACTCTGCACCAAGCTTGCCTGTCCTCACCCTCCTCAGCATGCTTTCTGAGTCAGTTACAATCACGGTGTGTGTATGTATCGTGTTCTCCATCCAGCGGAAAGCTGTACTGACCTCCTCCACCTCCATGCTTAAGCTAGAGGTTGTGGTATCATACGCCAGGTTCTCCTGCACCAAACGTCGACCATTAGCTTTTGCTAAGAATCCCCAGGCACATCTCCTACCTCTCAACACCGAACCATCTGTGTAGATAATCATATCCCCCGGGCGAGCATTATCCTGAATTAGTTGCTGTATTTCCACTTCCGTGGCCCCTGGTGGCCACTCTCTGCACTCCCGGCCCAATGTGATTATAACTCTGCACAAGTCTGACTGCTCCGCTAGCACTCTGACCCACTCCTCGCCTCGCCTAATGTTCTCCAAGGGGCACACCTATCTGATCGTATCCTCCGCCTGAGCAATCCATGATTTCTCTCTTATCAGTCTCTGACCCTTATCTGCGTCCAGCGCCTCATGCAACGGGTGATCTGTGTCTGCAGCTACTCTGAGGTATGCCTTCGCCTGCATCACCTTGTGCCTACCAGCAACAGTCGGCAGACCAAGGATGTAACGCATACACAATACTGGGGTGTCTCTATTGCATCCCAGGATGACCCGCATAGATTCGTTCTGTATGCGCTCTAATTTCACCAGCTGACTCTTTGAGACAGTGAGCAGTCCTAGTCCATAATCAATCACTGAGAGGATCAAGTGCTGGTATAGTGTGAAGAGCATTCCCTGCTCTGTGTCCATTGCAGCCATAGTTTTAAGTGCATTGAGTCCCTTTAGAGATTTTGTCACAACCGTCTCTGCATGGTCCTTGAAGGACAGACTCCTGTCAAATGTGATTCCCAGATACTTCAGTTTGTTCTCTGTTGACGTTTCTACCATCTATCGTGAGGCTTGGGACATCATCTCTCGCAATCCTGTTGTCCAGGGAGCACTCATTTCAGTGCACCGATCAATCACTTTGTCTACTGTCGCCTGCAGCTCCTGGGCTGTTTGTTCCCTATCTCTCCCCTGCCTATATGCAAGAATATCATCTACAAATGTTAGTATCCTTCCAACCCCTGGTGCTTCTAGGTTTGCAATCTTGCTCGTATACACATTAAAGAGCACCGGTGAGATTGCAGATCCCTGTGGCAGTCCCGGGGTTAAATATGTGGCTCTGAGGTCCATACACCCAGACGGAGAGCAACCCGACGAGAATGCAGGACCGCTGCTATCCAGTTCACCAACCAGGGATTGACCCCCTTCTCCAGCATTGCGGTCATCAAAATATCATAGCTAACTCTACTGCACGCATCCTCGAGATTAAGCGATGCCGCCATCGTTTCCTGTCTACCCTGGAACCCCTCATAAACGTCAACGGCAAACGTGGCTGCATTTGACCAGGTATCTTTTCCTGGCCTGTAGCTCCCCAGGCCTCTTGGAAGATGCTTTCCCCTTTCCAAAAACTCTTGAAGCTTGACAACGACTATCTTCTCAAAAACTTTCCCAGATGTATTTTGAAGGGTGATGATCCTAAAGCCGCTAAGCTTTGAATGATCCTTCAATGGTTTTGGGAGAGGGATGAGATAGCTATGTAACCAATCCTGTGGTACTGATGCTGTCCTAATGCTCTGGTTAAAGCAGTCGGTCATCTCCTTCAGGTCTACATCGCTCAAAACCTTCATGTGGCCATACCTAACACCATGGGGCCCTGGTGCCGGGTCTTTTGCCTTTTTCAAAATATGTTTAACTTCTTAAATCCGTATGATATCTTCATAATGCATATTCTCCGTTGTGCCAGATAACTTCTCTCTAACTGCATCCCTGGTATCCGCATTATTATGATTGGTCTGCTCTAAAAATCTCCGGAGAAACGCCTCCCCTTTCTCATTGCCTGTTGTCACGCGCACACCATCCTCTCTATAAATTGTTCCCCGAAATCTTACCGAGTGGATGTCGCCCGCTGTCTGACCGTTCCTGGTGTGTGCATGAGCGACCAGTGGCAAGCGAGATGCCCAACACATGGAAGTGAGGAACTAAAGCAGCCATGAGCAGGACGTGGCAACTCCTCGGGTGACCCCAGTCTCAGAGCAGTATATGCCGGCTCTGCAATTATGGAAGCCTCCTTGGATAGTGAGGGAATGCCCATGGTCTGCCTCTGCCTTCCCTTGAGGGTTGACCATGATGTCACAGACCGTTCTATCTTGACCAGCTGAGATGTGGGCGACATCACAACAATAAGTCTAACGTACCCGAGGAAGGATAACCTCATTAAAAACATGCCCGCTGAAGTCGGAAGTGCCGTCCGACGGGTGGCAAACTAAAAATTGGCACTACGCATTTACGTCCGAGTGAAATGTCTCGTCCGAATGTGTCTCATGCTAGGGACAGCTCTGACTACCTAGTTTCCGAATGCCGCTCTTGTTCGGAACAGCTCTGACTAGGTAGTTTTCCGAATGTCCTTCGTGCCTGGGACATCTCTGACGGGCACAAGGACAAGCACATGTCCGAATCGAAAACTCGCTGAGTGGATACCGTCTGCAGACCTCTCTAGTTTGTGCGGGAACGGCCCGGGGCGAACGAAATGCCCAATATATTGAAATGAGGAATTAAAGCAGACATGAGCAGGACGTGACGATTCCCTCGGTGAGCCCAGCACCAGAGCGTTATGTGTCGGCTCTGCAATTATGGAAGCCACTCAGGATGGCGGAAAATGCTATGGACTGTCCCTGCCTTCCTTTGAGGGACGACCGCGAAGTCATCGACTGTTCCAACTTGACCAGCTGGGAGGTGGACGGTACCACAAAAGTGATTCTCCCAGGAATGCTAACCTGGTCAAAAATGCACGCAAAAGCCGGATGTGTTGACCCAAGGGTGCCTAACGCACACGCAATCACATCTGAAAAAACACTCCGGATGAAAGCAAAGAAGAAGAAGACGATATGCCGATCTTTTATTTGCATTTGTCTGTGCAGTTTCCAGAATTTTCGCAGTATTTTATCACCTCCAATCTCCTTCATGAAACATTCCCAATTTACTTTATTGGCCTATGCAGCACAGTGCTTGAAATCCTCCACCTTGTCTTTCTTGACATTTTCCGCTGTGTCCACTTCCTCTCGTGAGCTTCGGGGTGTCTGTCGTACTTTCCCTAGCTGCTTCACTGCAGCTCTCTTTGCTTTCCAAGCATTGTCTACTTCTGGGGTCCACCATGGGGGCTGCAAAAAAGGAGTTTTAACAGTCCTGTTGATGCCCCCTGTCTGAGGCGTCCAAGAAGGCTGTCGGTCCACTCATACCGGAAAGTCTTGCGCGCTCTCCCAGCCTTAATTTTCCTGGATTTAGAGATCAGGAATGAGCATGGCCTATGATCACTCCCATGGTAATTCAAAACAGTCCACTTTACATCAAGGACTGATGACTGGGAGACAAGTGCCATGTCAATAGCAGTGTCTCCATCGCCAGGCCCCATTGCCATTCTAGTCGGCCTACCGACATTTATGCAGACCACATCGGAGTCCACCATGGCATCCACAAGGACAATTCCCTGTCAGTTTTCTCCACTACTGTCCCAATCTCTGTTCCTCGTGTCAATATTCTTCAGGTCAGTGGAAAATCCTGGACACGTGGTTCTTACTTTCATGTTGCAAGCCGTAGCATAAGGTTTCTATTTCTCTTCTTAGTACTCCTTGGTGCATTGGTTTTACAGCCTGAGATTCAGATGTTGTCCTAGCCCCAAGCACCCATTGAAGCAGGCAAGCAATGGCGGATCAGCACCTAATTGGCAAGGAGCTGTCAGATTGAGGCGGGCTGTAGCTGATCGGTGACACCTGTAGGTGTCTCCCACCGTCAGAGGCAACCCGCGGCGCCCCATGTTTACGCCAATTGACAAGGACTTATGACGTTAACTGCTACCTCTCGCTTTAATTTTGAGACCGGTTAAGACAAGGGATGGAGTTATATCTCTCCTTAGCACAAAGCCTGGGTTGAAAATAGAGACCATGTTTTGCCAATGTAGCATGTCCTTCTCTCGGCCTGCTTAGTTCATCCCAGAGGAAAGTAAAACCAATACATCTGGGAAAAGACAAGATGCAGAAGCTGCCGGTTCAGAAAAACGAAGCTCTATCTATCCGCCTGTCGGAGCTTCGATCCTAGACCAGCTGCCAACCAAGGCTTGGGGCCTGGTATGTCTATCATGACATTGTGTCTTTAGGTTTAGTTTCCTCGCACCAGGATAAGGTTTGTACTCTCACAATGGCGCTCCTCCGCCCGAAGCCGTTGGCACAATGTGTGGTATCGGGTTGTTTAAACGCCGCCCAACATTCGGCGCTAACAGAAAGCAGGTAGTACCATCTACTGTCATACGGTAGCTCAGTCATATCTGACTAAGACCTGACACAGACTTGACATATAAATACGAATTATATCTACAAAATCGTGTGGCCACATTGTTTTTCGGTGTATCTTCATTTTAATGTGTGATGAGACTAGATTCAGAAATAGTCGAACCTCTGTGAAGTACAGTCATTATTAAACTTTACAGTTACAACATTGTTGTACCTTGTTTTCCGGAGTGGGTTAATATGTAATGTGTTAGACTAAATTTTCACATTATCAGAACCTATATGAGGTACAACCACGAATACTCTTTACATCTACAACATTCTTTGTCTGCATATTTGCTCGGCTTTAATTAATACGTAATGTGTGAAGCTATGTGTTCACACTGACTGAATCTATATGAAGTACACACATACATAAACATTGCATCTACAACATTGTTTGCCTACGTTGTTATTCGGTTTAGCATCGTTTATAATGTGTGATAATACAGATCGAGCCTATGTGAAGTACACAGAAATAAACTTTGCGTCTACAACAATATTTGGCTGCAGTGTTGTTCATAGTTTCTTCGCTTGTAATATGTAAGACTAGAATCTGATACAGACCTAACCTGCATGAAGTAAAATCAAAGATAAACATTACATCTATAAAGCTATGTGGCTACATCTTTGTTCGATGTAGCTTAGTATGTGACACTAGTTGTTCACACTAGCGAACCTTCATAACGTATAAAAACCAATAAACATTGCATCTACAACATCTACTACATGATTTGTACATTGCATTTGCTACAAGCTAAAACATCAATGATACTTATATTGTGTTGTATCAAGAGTGTCACAGAAGTGTTAACAGTTGTTTGTAAATTACTAGACGCAGAACATACTTGTGAATTTGCTCGGTTTACACATTTTGGAGACATGAGGTGCTATTAAAATGTCAGGTTACGAGTTATGTGTTCCTGCAGCTTCTGAAGAATCAGCTTCCTATTCTATGCAACTGGGGACTCTGGTAGAAGATGTTAAGGAGACACCAGAGGAAGCTGTCCCAATGAACTTTCAACATTTACATATTTTAGCAGCAGTCCAGTTTCCAGATCATCGTCACATTGTGTTCCTTCCTACTAGTACCCAGTCATTGATTACACTTATGCCAACATTATCAGCAGAACTAATGTCACCAATACCTGGTTTGTTGCAAAGGAAAGTGATTAGGCAGGGAAGACTGGAGGCGTGTCTTTGTGGACATCAGAATTGTCTATCTCTGAAGGGCTTGCGAACGCGGTTTGTGAGCTCGTATACCCGGGTTCGAAACACGGCGGTGCTGGTTTTTTCGAAAAAGGTATAGGGGCCGGTCGTTCAGAAAGCAATGGCAAACTACTGAACGTAACACTTGCCTAGTACATCAACAGCAGCTGAAAATGTTGGTGTTGACTGCAACGTCCCGTAAGAGATACGCAACAAATTTTTTATTTAGATAGCATGGGAAATCCATTCATCTGACTTTCATGTGGGGGACGAAGACGCAGCACGGAAAGTAACTAGTCTTCAAGTTATATCCATTGTGTCTGCCACAACTCAACAACGGGAACTGCTGTGAAACTACCATTGTGTGAAGTACCCCAGATTGCCGATGTCTTCAATACTATGTTTGTTGCTTAACTATCTGCTTGTAACAGTTCTGTTTTCAACAACGACACACCAAGTTTGTAAAAGAGGATCGTTTGGCCAAAGATGTATGTTACAATGTCATTGTTATAATGACATCTGTGACCCTGAGGATGGAAGCTGCTCTTCTGGTGTCTCATGTGAGACAGATTAATTTGATTCTGAGTGTCAGTTTGTGAATGAGGCGAACAAAGAATGATGCTACTGGCATGATGAATTACAGGATACCTCTCTTACACTGAGGCTGTCACATTCACGCAGGAAAATATGGTTTGGAATGAATCTGAAACACATCAGTCCGTTTTTGCATTTCATAGTAGCACATTTTAACTAAGGGAACATATGTAGAAACATGACTGTATTTCTTGTGGGTGCCAACATAGTTGACCATTGAGGGAGCTATATCAGCTGAAGTGTGTTCCCTGTATGTCGTTGGATGTAGATATGTAGCCTGAAAGCAGATTACTACTCAAAGTGTTGTCGCTTCGCAATGGTTGTGGATGGAGACTTAGGGAGTGATGACCAAACATGCAACCGTACGTGGCCAAATTTCCAGCACAGCTGGTGAAGGTTGCCATATATGGTCCCATATGTGCTGCACAGAATGGTCATATACAACTTTGAATTGGAAATACAACGCTTAGGTCGGATAAGACTAACTACCTTTAGTGCTGATGATACACTTCTGGATATGTACACAGACTCAAATTAACGCCCAAATGTCGATTATATTTCCCTGATGCCAGACTGTGCTGTGAATAATCTGCTAGTCAGGCCCGACGCTTTTACTCATGGGTGGCATGATCGAGTACTCCAGCTGCTACTACGACTTAAGACACAAAGGTGTGGAAGGTGATGCGCCAGCTGGTAACTCACAGTCACAAGGAACTTCAAGGAGACTTTTTCTGACCTCGTTTCAATAGACTAACTTCTGCTGCTCATGAGATCGCTGACACAGCACGGTAGTGAAAACTGCATGGAAGGCGGCATTTGTGGAGATGGGTGTTTGCTAACATGGGAAAGAATGGACAGTTGCTCAACATGTTGAAATATTATGGCAAAGAAATGTTAGCGGTTATTGGCAGAGAAAAGCGCCATCGAAGATACCATTTGGGCTTCGCAATGTACTAACACAAGGTTGTGCAGTGATTTTGGCTGTGTATTGTATTATGACCTATTTGATATTCGATATACATTGTGTGTTAATTGTTTGCTATTCACTGTACACATTTATCTAATGTGTTTGCCAGGAGGGTTGAGGCGCTAGAACCACTTTTCTATTACAGCAGCCCATCTAGTAGGTGGAAAACTCCGATTATGAACCCCCAAGTTTAAGGTGGAACAACGTGTCAAACGCATAAGTACTTGGTGTGCTGGAGCTGGGGCAATGGTCAACCCAACAAAAGCAACAGTGACATGGTTCTCTTTGAATAATCATATTGTCACCACTCCAACACCAACTGTTAATATGTGTACTACGAAATACTTGAAAAATGTAATTTCAGGATCCTCGCCGATGCAGCGGAGTTCGTGCATTGAGCTGAGTTTCTCCAGACTCAGGTTTGAGTTAGGAGGAAAACGGAGCACTTATGGGTTAAACCGTGTGCCGTGATGTTGATCCAACGACTAAAACTAAAAACTAAAAACTAAACTGTTAATATGTGTTCAGAGACTGTGGAAAGAACGCATGCAATGAATTACTTGGGGATACGTTTTAATCGAAGCCTTGCTTATAATGAGCACATAGACCAGGTGATAACAAAGGCCAAGTGGGGTTTGGCTGCGATGCGGATGATGGCGGCAGCAAACTGTGAGCAGCGCCATCTATGCCTCCTATATGAGGGGCTGGTCATGTCTGTTTTTGAGTATGCGATGGTAATCCTGACTCTCAGCCGTAAGCAGACAGAAGGGATGGAAAGGATACAAAATGAAGCTATGCGCATTATTCTTGGATGTACAAGAGATACAGCATGCAGGGCGATGCGCTACCTTCTTGATTTTCCAACCATTGAAGACAGACTACAAATTTGCAGAGCCCGTGCCTACCTCAGTATTAACGCAAACACACAACATCCACTGCATAGTGAAATTAGGAAGGTGAAGGGCAGCAGGCTAAAAAGCGGAAGGTCGTAGACGGGTGAAGCCGAAGACATTCTTCAAAAGGTGTGTTCACTTGAGGACTTAGAACCATGCGAGGAGTGGGTACAAGTGCCAACAGATTTCTGTACGTCCTTTTCAGTTTGCATCCAACTAGACAGAAAATGCAGACAAGAAAATCCGTCTGCTGTGGAGGCGGAAGTACAAGCGTTGATTTTCGAGAATTCGTTAGACGGTGATGCTGTCATCTACACAGATGGGTCCGTCGTCCGACATGTGAGAAGCTCATGGGCCTTCACGGCGCGGGCCGGAGGTAGAATTATGAAGGAGGACTCTGCTGCTTTTGTTGAGACACAAGTAGCCTGACTATGGAAGTCATGGCAGTAAGTAAAGCAATAACATGGCTCGAGACACAGACATATAATGGGGCGTGTTTTCTTAGCGACTCAATGAGCAATGCTCAAGAGGATAGAGATGAGGTGGATCCGAAGAGAGTGGTTGCTGTCTCTGGACCGGTCTCGGCTGACAAAGATTAATTAGTTTCATCTTCGTGCCAGGGCATGCGGGAGTACAAATAAATGAGCGGGCTGATAATCTCGCAGGTAAGGCTAAGGGGGAGGGCGGACGCGCCATGGACCAGGCTGGCATTCTGAATGCTCTACGAGTAAGTAAGACTTGTGCGAGAACCAAGTGATGACTGCGAATCTACAACCATGGTCAGACTGCGAGAAAAGCAAATCAAAAGAGGGGTGCCCTGTCAAAGTCTCACATGGAGTAGGTACGGACTTAAAGTTAGGAGGGATTTATAGAAGGGATATAACCTCAATAGAAGGGAAGTAAACAAAAACCACGCGAACGCTTGAACAATCTAGAGCCTTCGAGAATGATGGGTCAGTTTGCCTACAGCTCTGTGGAACCCGCCTACAGCGTGCCAGGACCTGTTGCACGAGAAGCTCGAAGAGAGTTACACCCCGTGTCCGCCCGACACACATCGAAGGGCAGACGGCGACTGGACTCCGACCACGAAGGAGGGTTTTAGCTTAAGGGGGACTTGATAGATAGAAACTAAGTATATTTAAGGATTGTTGATTATAGTTGATAGAGTTTTGCTGTGAGGGTTATGTGTATGATTGCTTTGTTATGAATTCCTGTGATAATGTAAATATCGTAACTGGCTGCGAAACCCATTCTTCGCCAGATTACTGTGAATAAATTATATAAGAAAGTATCAGAATGGGGTTTGTTGCCTGTCTGAATCCGAGTTTCATTTCCCTAGGTCTTTAGGACGTTGACAGGCTATTTGGGGGCTCAAGCCGGTTTTGGCAAGCTCAAGACGATTAAATTCTATTCTCGAATTTCTCGACAGCTCTTGGTTTTGCCAAGTAAAATATATTAACATTCATACACGACAAAGTCTCAAGTTTACAGCGACTATCTTCTCATTTGTTCATAAACTATCGTAGTCCCTCTAGAAAGTTACTTAGAAACTATGTTTATAAAATTTAACATTGACATGACTGAACAATAACTGTGACAAAATGCTAATCTTTTTTATTCCAACGACAAATTGTTCCGCGAAAAGTTGTGTGCATGTAAATTGTTCTCCAACAGTAGCGAAAGAACCGGAGAACCAAACAACAACATTACAGCAAAGAAACCAGTAAATCAGATAATTCCCATAGGTTTCATGCTTATTGTATCCCTAAACGATACTCATATTTTTCATTGATGTAACATTTTCCTATGTATTTCAATTTAGTTTATATACATGCAAATTTCATGACCATTTGAATTCATTCTATAGAAACATTAAGGGACATAACCAATTTTTGTACACCCAAACTCTTTCCAAAGGGATTTAATTATTTTTTTTAAATTTAAATTTAGCTAAATTGACAAAATGTCGACATTGGACATTGTATTGAGTTAGGACTTAAATTAGGCTATACTGCAGATAAACTGTCAGAATGGCGCAGAAAACGCATTCAGAAAACATAGCGAGAGAAGACAGGGCAGCTGAAAGAGAAGAGAAAAAGAAGCAAATGGAGGCTGAAGAGAAAAAAATGCAAATGCAAATCGAGGCTGAAAATAAAAGAATGGAGCTCGAAGCTGCTAACAAACAAGCGGAGAATAAAAAACTAGAAATCGAGGCTACTAGCAAACAAGCTCAATTAAACGCAGAAACAAAATAGTTAGAATTAGAATTAGCTTTGAAACAAAAAAAAATCTAAACGCAAACACAATTAAAAGTCAAACAAATGGAAATCGACTCCAACATGGAAATTTCGGTAAATAAATTAAGGAGAAAAGAAGAGGAGCAAAAATACAACAAATAAAAGGCCTAGTCAAACCTTTCTGTTCCAGAGATTCTATAAGTGCATATTTAGAGAACTTCGAGTGTTTAATGTCATATCATAGCATTTCAAAATTCGAGTGGGCATTTATCCTTATGAGAAACTTAGCATTAGAGCCCTTAAAAGTGATTGAAACAATTCCACAAGACATGAGGAAAGATTACGACTATCTAAAACAGAGAATATTGCAACATTTTTCATTAGACACAGCAGGTTATCAATTGCAGTTTTCAAAATTATCACCATCACCCAACCAAACGTTCATAGACTACGTGTCTACAGTCCAAGATATTTGCACTAAATGGATTACCTCAGCGAAGACAAACACCAGCTATGATAAACTAAAAGAGCTAATAATAATTGACAAGATTATGAACACAATACCACTCCTTTCTCTAAATTTCTAAGACAAAGTGATTGTAAGACTATTCAAGAAGTCGAACAGAAGGGGAGTCCTTATTTCACAGCGAATCGTGATATTTTTCAATTAAACACTAGTCAGAATGAAACAGCAGCTGTCACAAACATCAAATATTCTAAACCAGTGATAATAAATTCAAACAACGCTCTAAATTCACCAAACCAGTCCTGTGTCAATATTGTCATTTAACCCATGAACAGTACGCTATATGTGACAAAGCACCAACCTATGCACACCACCTCCAAATGATGGTGGAAAAACAAAGAAACAAAAGAAACGCCTATAGGAGAGCGGTTAAATGCTTCTTTTGTTCTGCGTACGGCCACTATAGTGGACGTTGCGACGGCCGCAAGATGATGAAACGGGCCAATGCAGCATTAGTAGATACATCTAGAGATGAAGAAATCGAAGAGCTAAATCAGTGTGACATCAAGAATGAAAGTGAGAATGAATCAGTAAATGCCCTACAAGCCATTAATACCATCAATAATAACACCTGTAACACATGTAAAATGTTCCAGTTGGAAACCACCCTGGAATAAGGCCACACAATTTGTATATCCAACAAAATGTCCAACGCAGCCTTAGCGTCACAAGGCAAGTTAAAATTTGTAAAAGGTATTGTAAATAACAAACTTTGCACAGTCATGCGGGATAGCGGAGCGACTCTGGTTGGCATTAAAAAGAATTTAATTAATGACACAGACTACACACACGACTATGTGACATGTCGCACATTCGCATGTACCATCGAAAGATACCCCTTGACACTAGCCGAAATTCAAACACCTTTTGTGTCAGGACAAGTGCTGTGCGCGGTGTTAGAAAATCCGTGCGCAGATATTATTCTCGGGGTTCTTCCCAACATAAAATCCTGTTCTGAAGAAGATATCAAAGAATGGGAACGAAAAAACTGCATTCAAACATCAAGCAGTGATCCCAGAACAAAATAAAACAATTTTATGTCTCAAACTGCCAAAAGCATAAGGGAGACCACCAATGACGGAATTCCAAACGAATTCACAGAGGTGCACAACACAAGGGCAGTTGAATCTTTCAATGACACCATCAGCATAAAACCTCGAATTGAGGATGCCATCAAAGAACAAAATTGTGAACCTGTAAATGTGCAACACCAGACAGAATACTCCAATGTAGTGACAAGACAAATGACTCACATAACCCACATGAACAACCAGACAGATAGAACAGGGGACACTAACCAGACTAACAGAAACGATACTGACAAGGACAACGATGACAATTCTACATTAGCGAATATTTTTTGTGGACAACGAAAACGACGAAGTCAACGACAGAATAACAACAACTCTTCTTAATCATGACAAACAGCTTGACGAGTCATTACAAACCGACTCGACTTCTTTAAATTACTCTCATCCGAAACCATATTATGTCAGGAACAACAATGACAGAAGCACAGCAACGACAGTACTTCTTAACGACACTACTACACAAGACAATGAAGAGAACTTCACATTACGGACAGTTTCTCGTGAAGACAAAAACGCAGTTACCAAACCAACAACTGAGAGAACTCATAATTTCCAAATTTATGAGTCGAAACAATTTGTTTCTTTGGAAACAAGAAACAATTAGGTGATTAATTCCAAGAAACATAACCAAGGAATACAAAGATATCCAAGGGACACTACTAGGGACAAAGAAGTATTATTAACAAACAAGTGTCATCATATGTGTTCATCGCAAATTTATCATCGATCAATGACACATAAAATCAAAACAGAAACAACACATAAATCTGCAGAAAGTTATGCAGATACAGAAATAACATCATCAAACATCAATCATGCAAGCAAACAGTATGCAAATAAACAAACACAAACAATTGACTTCACACAAAATCAAAGTCAGAAACGATTGCATACAAACAAACTGCTTTATTGCATGAACAAAAACAGCAAACGACGCGGGTCGAAATCCATCAGCACAAAGACTACCATTTTCAACTCACCATCCACCAGTTTAGCAGACAAATACAACAATTTCTTTGAAACACACACCTCAACCAACAAGAGGAAACAATCAATTTCACCAAACATTAGAATGAACAAAGACAAACTACTGACACTCGTGCTACTTTTGCTGTTAACGCAACTTACAACAACACGACCTATCTTTCAAAATATATCTTTCACCATTATCTGGATAACAAACAAATTTTCCATCATAATTACCATCTCATTCATATATCAGTCAACATTGCGCCATATTGAAAAAGGAAAAACCATGGTACAGGTCATTAACTCCTATTGGTGCAAAAAATTTTATATAACTCTGATATATGCCTATTGTAAATTCATTATCACTCTTACATTGTTTAGACTTATTTTTACATCAATACCCATACAATTATGGATTATTTGCAATTGTAAGAGTATCAGTTTAGAGAATAAAATTGGCAAATTGAAATCTATTTTTCCCAATCCACCCATACTCAGATTACCAAACATAGATTTACCATTTATATTAACCACAGATTCAAGTGCTATCGCGATCGGAGGATGGCTGATGCAAGAATATGAAGTCGTGAAACATCCAATCCTGTATGTCAACCGTAAATTGAAAGCGGCGGAAACCAGGTATTCCACAGCTGAGTTGGAAACCTTAAGTTTGGTTTTCTGTGTTCTCCGACTACGTAAGTTCCTTCTTGGCACCCACTTCGTTGTCCTCACAGATAATTAGCCACTGCTGGTCATTAGAGAAGGCAAGCCTAATAATCACGGATTGGCAAGATGTTGCCTTTTGTTACAGGATTTCGATTTTGAAATCCATCATATTAAAGGCACAGATAACTTAATTGCCGATATTCTATCAAGATTACCCAATGCACCAGCAGATTGACACTATTTACGTTGATTAGTTGCCATATGATAAGCTGTGATATTTTATTCTGTTGCATAACATTCAGTGTACTTCTACACTTACTGTAGATCTGCAGAAATGTCGATAGCCTATTCAATACGCTACTTATAGCTATTACAAACATGAAACATTAGATAACTCAAAATGTTAGAACCACTAAGTTTGTATTACGCCACATTGACAATTGGCAGTACAGCATAAACAATCCGAACTGTGCATATTAAGAGTTGTGAATTTATTTCATCAACCACAGAACATAAAGTTACCATGTGAATATTAAGAACTTTGCATACGAGTGAATTTAATGGACTTCGTCAACTAACGGAACACAACAACGGACATAACCGCAACAATATATTATGACTATTACGACATATGAGAAACAACAACACGGAAATGTGACACCAATACGTTACCTATGAACTGTAACATCATTTAAAAACACACGGACAAAGAACGACAACACACGGATCGTCGATGGATTTAATTAGTTTAATTTTATTAGTTAAATATGCATTGCATTGTTGCGTTACTATATACATAAAATATGTGAACATGTCAATTTTTCACTTTCTATCATAATATGGCCGGTCTCTCTGGCTGTGGGGTTACAACACTTTCTCTCTGTAATCCCGTTTATCACGCAGAGTCTCGTAGCAGAGCGAGAGCTGAGGCGGTTCGACCCCGGCTCTTGACTTGCGGGATATTAAGCCGGCCGCTCAGAAAGCAATGGCAAACTACTGAGCGTAATCTTGCCAAGAGATCAACAAACAGCTGAAAGATGCTGGTGTTGACAGCTAAGTCATGTAAGGGATATGCTAAAAAAAAAAAAAATCATAATATGTCATAAACATTTTCATTCATGTTTAAAATTTTCTTCCTAAAACTGTTTCAATTTAACTTATAAACCATTTGTTATCACCAGTACAAATAGTACTTGGCGCTTTAAAGATAAGATATCGCCTAAGTTTTTCTTTTTCTAAGGTCGACAACATTTACCTCAACTTAATGTGTATATTTTAACAAAATACTATGTTGAATGAAAGGTGTACGAATCAGAGAATAAATGAATTAAATGAGAGAGCGATATACTGTGCGGACAAATTGTACGCAAAAAGTATTCATTTTAATTTGTCTGCGTTTTGATGTAAAATGTAACACTTGTCTGAATTTTGTATACATGTTTAGTATTAAATAGAATAGGTTTATTCTAAGAATCACTGTTTGAATGCCCTGTTCATGCGTTACACCAATGGCGTAATTCATGATAAAGGATATTCCAACTCGTGACGCTTAGAAGTATACTACACCCACATACACACACGTAACACACACTTTACACATTAGGTAAACCATACATTCACAAAACTAAACATTACAAGTAAATCACATACACGTTATTACAGCAAGTAAATAGGGAATAAACACACGAACAGGCAAACAAGAACGTAAGTAGTTACTTGGGAGAAAACAAGAGTAAATATATATATTGTGCACTATAAAACATACGGAAGTGAAAGTGTATCAAAATACACATTCAGTACAAGAATTGCAGGTGTTCTTAAATAAGCCAAGACAATTCGTCTTGTTGAAACTCTCTAATACAGAGTTCAATATCCTGGTATCATATGGATACTCGAGAAGGGCGCGGTTGCAATACAACAGTATGCGTCAGGGAACTTCGGTCGGATAAGCATGTTTAGGAATATGGAAGAGATAGGAGCTCTTCAGCAATCACCCTGAATTGTTGTACGGGGAAATACATGAGTTATTAGTGCAAGTATATAGATTGCTAAGTTCCCATCCACGAAACTACAACCACCAACTTCATGTGATCCTATGACAGAATTAGTACAGACTAATTAGCATATACTAACCCACAAGAATGGCGGGGAGGGGAACCCTGTCAAAGTCTCACATGGAGTAGGTACGGACTTAAAGTTAGGAGGGATTTATAGAAGGGATATAACCTCAATAGAAGGGAAGTAAACAAGAACCACTCGAACGCTTGAACAATCTAGAGCCTTCGAGAATGATGTGTCAGTTTGCCTACAGCTCCGTGGACACATGTGGAACCCGCCTTCAGCGTGCCAGGACCTGTTCCACGAGAAGCTCGAAGAGAGTTACACCCCGTGTCCGCCCGACACACGTCGAAGGGCAGACGGTTACTGGACTCCGACCACGAAGGAGGGGTTTAGCTTAAGGGGGACTTGATAGATATAAACCAAGTGTATTTAAGGATTGTTGATTATAAGATAGTTGATAGAGTTTTGCTGTGAGGGTTATGTGTATGATTGCTTTGTTATGAACTCCAGTGATAATGTAAATATCGTAACTGGCTGCGAAACCCATTCTTCGCCAGATTACTGTGAATAAATTATATCAGAAATTATCAGAATGGAGTTTTTTGCCTGTCTGAACCCGAGTTTCATTTCCCTAGGTCTTTAGGACGTTGACTGGGCCAAACAAGAACACTACGCAGGAAGCCAACGAAGATTGATAAACCAATACTGAACTGGTGTCGTTAGCCGCTATACACTGCGGGATTTGCTGAGAAGGGGATCCGAGCACTTATGAACTGAATGGTTCGATGTGCAATGAGGATGATCTGTAAACTAACTAACTAACTAATGTGTCGAGGACGACTGAATGGCAACGGGTGAGCTGATCGTGAACGTGGAATGTCTGGTATGCGGTCGGGGCGGCCCCAGGCTTATGGTTGAAGGACATCTCCTGCCGCTTCCCTACCTGGCAGGCTCTGTTAGGGTGACGGTTAGTTCCTGACTTCAAATTAAACCAACTATGGAAAATAAACACAATTATCGCCAAAGCAACGGAGTGTGTGCTTTGTGCTCGATGCCTTAGACAACAGCCAACGGGGAGAAAATGAAGCGGAGGAGAAGATGTAGAGGGGAGGGGGTGGCAAAGGAAGAAGAGGACTGGAGCCGGAAGGGATAGGAGGAAAACGGATCGTTTGGGACTACAGTATGTACGGGTTGGTATTGGAATTGCGTAGTGCAAAGCAACGAGGGCCAATATTGGAGAAAGTGGTCTACGATTTTAACGTCCTGATGATACAAGAACTGAAGACAAACTCTTTTAAGTTCCCTGGCTTTACTTGTTACATTAACCAAATCAGGCCGGGAAGACATGGGCAGACTCTGGTGGTAAAGGACGGCTTACGGCATTCGATACTGGATATAAGAGTGTGCGGTCAGGAAGATAAAACAGTGCAAGGAATGTATCCCAAGATGCGGCATCAGACATAAAATGGAGTGTCCTTTGGAGACCACGGAAGCGACCACCTCCACCGTTCTGTGCTGATACCTAAATCCAGCACAGTCAGAGCTATAAGACCCCGCAGAGAATTTAGTTATGATTGCGATCACTCTTCGTTCAAGGGGCGCCTTAGATCACATGGTCAGTCTACAACAACAAGAACAATCTTCACCCAACCACCATGGTGGACACCAGAGGTCGAAAAGGTATGGAAGGAAAAGATGGTGGCCATAAGAAATTGGCAGAGGTTGACAGTGAATTGGAGGAGGCTGAAAGGTTTAACAAAGTAAAAGTGTAGGATTGGAAACCCCAGGCAATAGAGACAAAAGGATGAAGTGGGAACTGTTTATAAATGAAGCTGGTGGGGATGTTACATTGGGCACATTCTGGAGGATGCACCGGCAGATGAATAGACTGGCGATACGTGGTACACATGGTACCATTTATGATGACAACTGACCAGGAAAGAGGGAGGCGGGGGTGGGGGGGGGGGGGGGCTTTGTGTGTGATTGTTAAAACAGACGGGTCAGCAAGATAGATCTTGTAGGGATATGGTCAGAGAAGCCTTGTCACCGGTCACTATGAAGGATTACTGTAAGGGTAAGGTGGAGGATAGTCGACCGGTACAGAAGAGGGCTAAAGACGCAGTGCAAGGCCGGGATGGAGTGCGGCGCACCCATATGAGTATGATCAATGATGGGACTTGGAAGAGATGGTTCTTTGTTTCAACCTAAGCATGAATACGGCGGAAACACCCCCGGTTTGGTTGCGCAGCTACCTGGTCCCACTCCCAAAGCTAGGTAAGGATTACTCCAGACTTAATGGATACCTAATCACTACCCTGTAAAAAACATTTGCCGATCTCCATGGCAACGGCGTTGCGGACGCGATTCAGTATGCTGCTTACCCGCGTTCGAAACACAGTGGTGACCGATTTGGCAGCAGAACGTGTCTCGCTGGTTTTAACGTGCTGGTAAGGGAGCCTGTCGTTCAGAAAGCAATGGCAAACTACTGAACGTAAAATTTTCTAAGACATCAACGGCAGTAAAATGTTGGTGTTGACTGCAACGTAATGTAAACGATACGCAACTTTAAAAACCACGCATTTGGCAAAGTCCTTGAAAAGATAGTAGCATGCAGGCTCCAGCGGCATTTGGAAAATCGTAATCTACTTCCCACATGGCTCTGGGATTACCGGCTGGGAAGGACCCTTGGCCAATGCGGCAAATTTTGCATTTGATGTCTACGAGGGCTTCCAGGATAAACAAGAAACAGTGGCGGTAGCTCTTGACCTGGAGGAAGCGTATAAGAGGGTCAGGTATGATAGGTTGATATACATTCTGTTGGACATGTCGGTCACATCCATACAAAAGTACAGACTCTATGTAGCACCTCAGCACTCTTTTTCTTGTTTCAATTGACGTCTGTTTATTGGTCGGTATGTTTTTCATCTTGCTAAAGGCTACTTTCGCCATGACGATTCTTGTTCTAATCTCTACAAGTGCCAAGAGCCGGAACTCACTCATCGTGTCCGTCCTCTTGGTGTGGCGTCTAGGTGTCTTGTGTTTTATAAGATTTAGCAGAAATATCTCAATCGGCTCGTAGAACTAATGGACAAGTCTTTCGTGCAAACAACACCAGTTCAACTCGTTCTCAGGGTACAAGATAACCTTTATTACAGTACAGCTCTACACATGGTCGCCATCGTACACCGCCAGCCATTGCCTTTCAGCGTTCTGTGCACGACTTTCCCACACACTGTCTGCCCATAAAGAATCACTAGCACAACTGATTGTTAATTGTCCCGGCTATTACTTTACACTACCGACTGTCACTACCCTTCACTACTAACCGAGAATATCAATGATATCTACTTACGCACCTTACACTGGTGGCGAGTGTGTCATGGCGTCTCTCTCGCTCGGCCGTGCTTGTCGGTTTGTTCACAACACCGGGTCAGCTCTTTCATCACAACTACTGGGCGCTATTGACTGGCCCATCGTTAGTCATCTTGAAGATGGACTCTATTTCACAGTAGCTACAACTTTCATAACTGCAACCAGCGAACACGTTTTCAAGCGCAGAAACTTCTCAGCTTTAACATCTTCGACTCACGTCCCAGCTCAGACTGACAATCAAGCACACTCTTTTTCGGCTGTCGCCTGGGCGCCGTCACGTGACGCATTAGCTCCGCCCACTAATGCTAGCGGCATTCGCTTGTGTGTCAACACATCTCTCCCGTTTCCATGACTGACACACCTGCCATATTTCGCGCAATCCATTTCATGGCAATATGCCCCCCCCCCCTTTTTTTTAAATGTTGTAAACATTTTTACTACCTTTACTCAGTCTTATACTTCTTGACATGAGATGGATAAGTACACGCTATTATTTGTTTTAGTGGGCTCATGGTCGCACGCTTTGGTCTCTCTTAATATTCGCACATATTTGTACGTCTGTTGTCAATACATATGAGCCTATCTCTTCCATGACTGATTTAGACTCGTGGCAAGTTTTCATCAATAACCAACATCACAGAAACAACAACAAAAAAATATATATTATGCGGACACGGCAACCCGTCTACCCCTAGACTTCCGTGTAGTCACAGCCTCCTTTTCAAGTTCAGAGGTTATGTGATCTAGTCTGACGTAGGATCCAATGTTTCATCAAACATCCCTAGCAGCTCCTCAATCATGTACTCTACATGATCATCCCACTCAATCCAAGCCCCAGGCTCTGAGCAAGGTATATGTGTGTGATTATGGACTATTGCTTTCACTGTCCCTTCTTGTATCAATGGATTGCTCTTGCTTTGACTTTGACATTAGTGAGTTGTCTTTGACCTTGGTGCTGCTATAATGCTTGTAGTGTCTCTCTTCAGTACTTTTCGCTAGGTATTTCTAGTTTGGGGTATGTTTGGTCTCTGTCTGGTAGCTATCATTGCCCATGGATGTTATGGCGATCTTTATGCAGTTTATACCTTTGCCATTTTCAACTATGCCTTTGGCAATAAGACCTTTATCTCACTGAATCATCCTATCTATACAAAGCATACGTGTTCTGTAAAACCCCTACATACTAATGCTATATACATGTCATGTATACACATTGTCTCATAGTAAATGAATGCAAATTATATTCCATCCTATGTATACATGTTCTACCATTTATCATCCCTGTACATTGAAGTAATAAAGTAATACAACATCTATATACAACGAGTTTGTTTTCATTTGCATTATTGTGGTTTAAAACATTTATGCAAATGTGTACCTGTTTGGTTTCTCTCAACTGTACATTGTCTTTATTTGGTTTCTCTCAAATTTACATTTACATTTGTTGTTGTTTCCTAAGTTCTGTGGACTTTTGATCATTTTGTGCTTTACCATTTGCCTAAGTTTGCACATTACGTTTCAAATGTACCCACATGTGTCATCCTATTGGGCTTGTAGTTACTCTGTTTGCAACATATGGTTATTGTGCTGTAG
This sequence comes from Cepaea hortensis, assembly GCA_963921405.1. Taxonomy (NCBI): domain Eukaryota; kingdom Metazoa; phylum Mollusca; class Gastropoda; order Stylommatophora; family Helicidae; genus Cepaea; species Cepaea hortensis. The sequence continues at coordinate 66,479,162 of OY992884.1, forward strand.
AGACAAGTAGCAGACTCATATATGTCTCTCGTACCATTTGTAGTGGATCTTATCAGATCATAACTTCCAGTAGGACTACACAACTTCAAATCTGTGGACATCTGTAACAGTGTATGTAACTATTCATCAATTATCATAATGATGACGGGTGAAATGACAAAATGATAATAACACCATCAAAGGAAATAATAGTTTCCTAAAAATGTTGATGATGATGAACTGATACAAATTATATTTATAAACTCCTGTGTTACGCGTAGACTCTTTGATGACCACTCGTGAGTTGTAGATCCCTTGTATTCATTCACCAGCAGCTTGTAACTAGTCTGGTGGTCTATGGACTTGTATAGTGCTCATCTAATGCTCAAGTGGTGTAGGACTTCTATCTGCAGCTGCATTCTTAATCTCCATTCAGCTTCAGATACTCTAATACTGTCTGAGAATAATAACATAGTGGGATGTACGTATCTATGTACATAAGTATATACAACAAGTATTAATACAGAGATAATAGTACTTTTAAGCTATTTCAATTGACATGCCAATGTCCTGATTAGCAATTCCGAGTGCTGTTCAGTTGATTCAGCAAGCACCCTGGCTATGAGGTGATTTACAGGTGATGTCCATTGGCAATGATGTTCTTTGCTATTTATATCAATGGTTTACACATTTGCATGACATTTCATAGATAACATAAGAATGAAGTAGAAGTATCACTTTAACTTCATTTGACATCTGATCATAATATAATATAATGATGGCATAAGTTGGACAATATGTCATATCACTTTAGCTCTTCTATATGAGAGCTGTAGTTAATGTTATTATTCTGACATTTGGTGGTTTTATCACCGTATGTTCATTCAACCAACACTATCATAACCAAGCATTCATTGTTTAAAAAAAAAAATTTGCATATACACTAAAATATCTATCTTCTATCTACATATCACAAGACTAGGGTTTATGATCACCGACGTTATCTTGTGAGTGGTCTAACGTGCTGTCATGTTTCTTTGATGTGCATTACCGAACAATAGTTTGCATCTGCCTGTGTGACATATGTTGTTATTGTCTTAAATTTATCAATCTGTTGCGTGTACGTTTTCCTTTCCTCATCTGTCAATCCCATACATTTCCAATATCTATTCCAGTTTCTTATCTTAATGTCTCGTGTCCGCTTATCTATTTGGTCTTGAGGAACTTTTTTGTGTTGCCATTGTTTTACTAGCGCGTCTATGTCAGCATATCGTGCCTTTGGCATCCATGGTGGATTTTCGTTTTCCCAGTTTGGTTTTATGTCGTCACTGTCAACTACATGTCCCTGCTCATCATCCTCGTCAGAAGATGTGTCACTCAATTTTCCCGATTGAATTCTAGCATAACATGTGGGTTGACTGAGACTATCGTCTGCAAGTTTATGAATTTTTGTTCTGGTTGTACTATCTAAGTATGGAGTTAATTCTTGTTGGACACTTGGTGTACTTTCAGTAAACGAGGGGCTTAGTCCTTGATAATTTGTGATGAGAAAGTCTATTTTGGTTTTCTCACTCTCGGTTAGATTAGGTCTGAATGATAGTGCATCCCATGTGATGACTTCTTGAGTGGATTGTGTTGGTACCTTTAAATCAATTTTAGATGACTGTTGGTCTTCTATATTTTCTTCGTCTGTTTGGTACCTATGTGTTACTATGTCTGATATATTGTCATCTATTTTGACCTGTTTGTCTTTAGTAGGGTGGTCCTCCCTGATCTTGTTCTCTTTTCCCCATTTTTCTATGTCTTGTCTTGTGCATTCTTTTAAATTTGGAATACTTCCCAACACTAATTCTGCTGTCGGTTGTGTTAGGACTGCTGCTGTTATTAGTCCTTGGTAATATGGGCAGTCAACGTCTATCATTGCTATTTTATATTCTTCTACAGCACCTGCAAATGTTTTACAAGTTATTTTGTCGCCTGTATAGTCCTTGTCGTTTATCAGTTTCTCATGTACCCCCACAATTGACGTAGCTGTGTCTCTGATCATACTTACAGCTTGTCCATTTACTAATGCTGTTTGGAACTTCGGAGTTGTTTCATCATCCTGAGCTGAGTGAGCTTCTAGTACGTATCTCCCATTATTGCTATTGTCATATTGTCTAGTATTTATTTCTGGTGTATGTGTGCTTTGTGGTTCATCCTCGTCGCTGCTAGACGTTACATAGGCCAGATTGGCGTTCATCAGCTGCTTCAACTTACAAGTCTTAGCTAGGTGTCCAAAGCTATGGCAGAGATAACATTTTACATTGCTTCTATAGTCTGAAACCTTGTCTAGTCTTTTTACCGATAAGTTCTTTATGTGTGAGTCATAACTTGGATTCCTGTCACACATCTCCAGTGATCCGTGCTGTCTGTTGCAGTAATTGCAATCTATCATTCTACCTCTACTTGGTGTGTTGTATGGTCTCTGTTGGATTGGTCTGTATTGGTATGGTCGAGTACCTCTGTCTTGGTCATTGTATTGGTGGTATCTATTTGCTGAATTATTACTTTTTTGATTTGACAATCTGGCTGCCGCCCCTATTATTAGTTCAGGTTGGGCCCCTTCTGCAAACATGTCTTTATGTGCGTTGTAGTACGCTTCTCCTCTGGACTCCATCTCAGCTACGGACGAACATTTCTGTTCTATCAGGAACGTTGCCATGTCCTCAGGCACTGCTAAGACTAATTTGTCTCTAAGCATTAGATCTCTTAATTTGCCAACGTCAGTACCTGCCTCTGCTGATTTCAACCATTTTTCAAATAGTGATGTGGTTTCAGCTGTAAAGTCTAAGAAGGTCTGGTTTGCCTTCGCGGTTAAAGCCTTGTAAGCTGTGCGAAGTCCTGCCTGATCTAAGGAAAAATGTGCTAGGACTCGCTCTTTAATGTACTGATAATCTGTTCGACGATTTTCAGATATCATCTCTACGACATTGAGAGGCTCCAGGGCGAGGTGCTTATGAAATAAGATCGCCCACTCTTCAATTGGAACCTTATAGTGGTTCATGAGGACTTCGAAATTAGTCACCCATGCTGATACCGAGTCACCTTGCGTGAAGTTTCTAATGATACCCTGATATCTCTTGATGGGGTCCAGGGTTTTGACTGCTAATTTATTCCTGGCAATTTCAGCTTCCTTTTCCATTTCTAACATTTTCACTTTAATGTTACCCTCAATATCTTTGTCTTTCATGATTTTATCGGCTGCCAGTTTGTCTTTTTCAAACTGTAGTCTTTTTACTTCGAGATCTAATCTTTCTTTTTCTACAGCTAGGTCTTTATCTCGTTGTTTTTCTTGTGCTTCTCTGGCCTCTTTAGCTGCGGCTCTGTTTTCTCTTTGTTGTGCCTGAAATTATGAGACTTTTTTTCTGCCCATGTCATAAGTTCTGGGCCTTTATAGCCACATTTCTCCCCAAGTGCAATAAAGTCTGCTAATGTGGACATGTTGTGGTTGAGTTTCTGTCTAGTATATCTGTGTCAACTTGTAGCTGAAACAATGTACAATAATTGTAGACACTATCAGTACTAGTGTCTTCCGACAATAGTATCTGTGATGCCAATGATAAAGAATCTTACTATCAAGAATTTCTTTCAGTCAGTGTCGCTGTTGATCATGTTCTGGCGAAGCCGACTGTGATGAACCTGGTGTAACAATGCTGTACTATAATGATGATAGCAACACTGGACAACAATAACACCTATCAGAAGTTTTAGCTAAATGACATAACACCTGTGGAAAAATATTATCACAAATAATAGATACACTAATGACGTTAAAGAACAACAAATATTGGACTAGGTTATAAAACAAGACAAAGTTCTCGCTAGCAGTCGAAAATTTACTTAAATTCTAAGTCAATTTCGAATGCCAACTGAACGGAACGTACTTTTGGGTGATGATAAAATAACCACAAAAGTAGCCTACCAACCTCCCACTAATGATGAGGGTGAGTAAACATATTGATGGAAGGGTGCCTGTTGACAATGGAATACTAAGCAGGACACATATACAAATCAAGTGAAAATAGCTTAACCTGTATAAATTCAGCTCCGGTGTCCTTGATGGCTTGGTCCAGATGCTTGGCTCCACTTCAGGATTCTTCAAAAGATGATATGGATCAGCTTCACTGCCTTTAGGGTTGCACAGGAATCAGTAGAAGTTTGCTCTTCAAAAATGGTGATCCTACAAAAAGTGGTGGCAAAGATGCCTATTACACTACTGATGGCCCTGTAAAACTGGATCTGAAAAATATTCTTCAATCTAGCACTGAGATTAGTTCATTGGAGCACTATAGTGCGTGAAGCACATGAACACGGCTCTAGAATGATAGTTTATGTGGCTGAGTGCCATACTCTGTTTTCTTGAAGAAATATCTGCAATGTTGAATTAACGTTCTTTGTTGTGTTCTTTGCAACTGTACACAGCAGTACTAAGATACACAGTTCATCTAACGTGATGCTTGGCTGAGACGTGAGCTTATTTGTTGTTGTTGATGGTAGCCATCTTGGTACCCTTCAACAAGGTCATTCTTTGTCTTTCACCCATGGTGTCCACTTTCTCTATCTTTATTACTTGCAGATCATTATTTTGCTTGTTTCTTTCGATTTGTTCTCTATTCAACACTGCACTGATGAAACCTTCTCCCTTGATTGTATCTCTGGATTCATTCAAGCGGACGTAATGCCCCCAAGTGCCAAGAGCCGGAACTCACTCATCGTGTCCGTCCTCTTGGTGTGGCGTCTAGGTGTCTTGTGTTTTATAAGATTTAGCAGAAATATCTCAATCGGCTCGTAGAACTAATGGACAAGTCTTTCGTGCAAACAACACCAGTTCAACTCGTCCTCAGGGTACAAGATAACCTTTATTACAGTACAGCTCTACACATGGTCGCCATCGTACACCGCCAGCCATTGCCTTTCAGCGTTCTGTGCACGACTTTCCCACACACTGTCTGCCCATAAAGAATCACTAGCACAACTGATCGTTAATTGTCCCGGCTATTACTTTACACTACCGACTGTCACTACCCTTCACTACTAACCGAGAATATCAATGATATCTACTTACGCACCTTACACTGGTGGCGAGTGTGTCATGGCGTCTCTCTCGTTCGGCCGTGCTTGTCGGTTTGTTCACAACACCGGGTCAGCTCTTTCATCACAACTACTGGGCGCTATTGACTGGCCCATCGTTAGTCATCTTGAAGATGGACTCTATTTCACAGTAGCTACAACTTTCATAACTGCAACCAGCGGAAACGTTTTCAAGCGCAGAAACTTCTCAGCTTTAACATCTTCGACTCACGTCCCAGCTCAGACTGACAATCAAGCACACTCTTTTTCGGCTGTCGCCTGGGCGCCGTCACGTGACGCATTAGCTCCGCCCACTAATGCTAGCTTCATTCGCTTGTGTGTCAACACATCTCTCCCGTTTCCATGACTGACACACCTGCCATATTTCGCGCAATCCATTTCATGGCAACAAGGCATCTCCCATCAGACGTTATTACTGTTCCGAGATAATTGTACCAATTCACTTGTTGAAGAATATGCCCATTTACTAGTATATTACATTGTGGTATTTCGTTCTTCCTAGTGACAACAATAATCTGTGTCTTCTTACAATTTAATTCTAACCCTAATTGCTCACTGTGTGAAACAATCGTATCTACTAATTGTTGCAGATTCTGCTCATTGTCTGAAATCAGTATTGTATCACATGCATATATAATGTTATTGATGTTTGTAGCACGCCGGTAGAAAGTATAATCGAGCACAGGGCACTGGGTCTTATCATTGATCAAAATCTAACATTTAATTCCCATGTTCATGCTCTAGTTAAACAAATAGCCAACAAAGTATACCAAGTTGCCAAAATTAAAACTTTATTTGACGAGAACACAAGAAAGATATTCTACACGTCCCACATACAAACACATATTCATTATTGCTCCACAATCTGGGATGGATGTTCCAAATCAATAACAAAACTCTTTTATTCACACCAGAAAAGGGCAGTGCGTTTAATTAATGGCGAAAAGCTTACCGACAATTCTAACCTTCATGAACGTCTTCTGTTACTGCCACTCCACAAACGTCTACATTTTAATAAGGCTAAACTAATTCACACAATCCTATTTCAACATGCTCCAAGCTACCTTTGGTCATTGTTCAAATATAACGCAAGACATAGTGAACGATTAAATATACTTTATAAAACTAGAATACACTTATATAAAACAAGCTTAGCATACTCTGCCGCTCGGTTGTGGAACAATCTTCCACAAGAAATCAAAGACACCACCAATCATTATACATACAGTAGCAAACTTTATGAACACTACCTCAGTACATACTACATGCCCCCCCCCCCCCCTTAAAAATAATAATGGTAACTTATCACAAACGACAACTAACCAATAAACATGCCTATATGAATGGCACGTTACACCTTCCTTAGGTATTTATAATGTCCATGTCAAACAATGCCTCAGTAAGTCATGTATTATTTATTATGTTTCATGCGTATTAATGCTTATTGTTCTTATGTTGTCTAAGCATAGCTTCATAAGTGATGTTGATAGAAATAATATATTAGAGGAAATAGAGAAGATGGGCAGATGTCAGACGGACTTACGTGTCCAATTCTTAACCCTTTGAAAAGAAGATTGTTCGGTCGTTCGTTCGTTCGATTTTTCGATTTTCAATATTTTCATGTTGCTAATTTCAATGTCGCTGTCATTTTCTTGTGATGATCTTTAATTAGGCGAATCATGACAGTCTGGGCAACTTTAAAGAATGTAGTTTGGCGTTGCTTTCCTTTCTGACAATGACCATACTGGCCGGGTGACTGTAGCCATTGTCTCGATAAAGAGATCTTTTGCCTACCGTCGCGAAACTTGAGACCATAACCAACAACTATCTGTCGGCTGCCTTCAGAATTTCATCCAGCTACTGATGGCAAAACCAAAACTAAAATTAATAAATTTGAAATAGGAACGTGGAGTTTTAGGACACTAAATAAGTTGGGAAAGTTGAACAATGTTATAAGAGATATGGAAAGCAGGGAAATGAATATCCTACGCATAAGTGAGATGAGATGGAAGGGATCAGATACAATTTTAACAGACAAAGTTCACAATAATTTATTCTGGAGGAGATAACACGAAAAAGGAGTAGAACTAATATTTCATAAAATGACAGCGAAGTCAATTAATGGTTACTTGTGTATTTCAAAGTTACCACGGTCAAAGGTACAATGAAATAGCTAAAATACACAGTATAAATGAACAAAGGGAAATATAAAGGGACTCCGTTCATCAAACAAGCAAAGAAATATTACCAGGCCGAAGACGAAAAGCTAAGAAACAATGGATGGCTGAAATAAAGTTGATGGACAAATTAAAACAGAGTAAAAGTGACAAATTATGTTAATATGCTGAGATAAATAAAGAAATAATAGTTAAATGTGTAAAGGCAAAAGAAAGTTGGTTAAACGAGCAGTGCAAGATTATTGAATTAAATTCTGTTAAAGATACCAAAAATATGTACAGAAAAATTAGTGAACTCACATGAAGAAAAATAAGAATAAATACGGTGTATTTAAAATCAAAAACAGGAAATATATTATTGGAGGAAGATGCTATAATGGAGAGGTGGGATGAGTATATAAGAGAATTGATTGATTGAGAAAGGGAAGAATTAATAGAAGAAAGTAACTTAGGATGTCCACCTATTCTAAAAGAAGTAGTCTCTGACACCATTAAACAAATAAGGAAAGGAAAAACAGCTATGTTAGACTGAATCACAATAGAACAATTAGAAGTACTGGGATAATTTGGATAATAATATTAACCAACATGTTAAACGATATTTACAGAAGGGGAAGAACAGTATGGATTTGTGGAAGAAATTGTTACAAAAAGTTTAATATATACATTACGAAAACTAATGGAAAGATCAATATACACACAGAAAGACATAGATGTTTGCTTTATAGATTATACTGAAGCATTTGATTATGTAAAACATGATGAACTGATGTAAATGTTTGAGATATCAACATTGATGGGAAAGATCTCAGAACAATAAGAAAATTTTACTGAAACCAGGTAAAAGCAGTTAAAACGGGAAATAAAAAGGGCATGTATGAACACATAAAGCTAGGAGTACGACAACGATGTTTTTTTTGTCACCGGATGTTGTCTCTCTTTATAGCGAAGTAGTAATGCGAGTTATCAAAGAGAAGCAAGGAATACTAATCGGATGTTATAATATAAACATTATATACTATGCAGATGACACAGTAATGGTGGCGGATAATGCAAAAGATCTACATCAAGTGTTGTACATTTTAGTAACAAAGCGTGCAAAAAAGGCCTCTTCTTGATTATCACCAAAAAAACACAGTATCAACACAGATATCACAGAAAAATGATACACCAAAAGGTGAAATGGAAATAGAAGAGAGCATTCTTAAGTGGTTACTTTTAAATACCTAGAGGCGCTTATAACATCAAATGGAAGATGCACAACAGAGATTAGGAACATAATATGGCAAACAAAAGCTGCATTTAAGAAAATGAAAAGTATCTTATGCAATAAGTCATTATAATTTAATGTAAGAAAGAGAGTGCTGAAATTATATATAGAGCCTGTTTTGCTGTATGGCAGTGAATTCTTGAATATACATGAACAAATTTGGAAGAACTTGGAAGCAACAGAGGCGTGGTTAATGAGATGAATATTGCGAATTCTGTGGATTGCCAGAGTAATTAACAAATATTGCCTGAAAGAGGCTAATAAAACTAGAACTAATGTTCTACAACACAACAATAAGAAAGAGACAAACCGCTTTCTTTGGTAATGTGATGAGAAGGGAGCCATTGGAGAAAATCTTGTCAACAATGAAGGCAGAGGCAGACCAAGAGAGAGTATACTGGATGGATTCAGACCTGACTGAGACCTAACGTGGAAGAATATCCTCATCAAAGTTGATGCAGAACACCAAAGACTGAAATGTGTGGTGAGATATGAACGCCTACCCCAGCTGGCATGGCATTTGATAATGACGATGATGTTATTTCGCTGCATCGCGTCATGTGCATATTATAGTGCTATATATCAAATGCAGTTAATAGATTAATTATATTTGGGTTGACATACATAACACAGTCTTTGATACTGCATTGTGGAGCAAATGATATCCCATCTGTAATCGTAGAATCACTATAAAGTTTTTCTCTCTTCATAACCCACGTTTTAAACACATATTTTTTGAGGCCTCGGGGTTTTTAGCTTCTGAGTTTAAATTCACTAAAGAAATACATTGTTTTTAATTTTAAAAATATAGTCAAGAAATACTTGTTTTTGTTTGTTTGTTTGTTTGTTTAAATGGAAACATAGTAGTAAGAAATAAATATGGAGAAATGGTCATGAAACTTTCAAAAATAGTCGCTTAAATGTCGACAGGGTCGACTTCATTGCACCGGGTTTTACCCCATATGACTCGGTCTCTTTCCGCAGCACGGACTCCGTAGCCTTTAGCGACGACCCACAGGAGTCTCCGAAACATTTAACTCGTAAACCGAAGGGTGCGGCCTGGAATCGAACCCACACCCTTCGGAGCACGAGTCAAACGGCTTGACCACTTCGCCACAGAGACTCCCATGTTCATTAAACTAAGTAAAAAGAATCTACGTCTGATAAATATGAAGCAATGACCACATAAGAGAGAGAATATACGATGCCGCTTAGAAAGACGAACAAATTGAGTGCATTCGTATAGAATCAGTTCATAATGCAAATGTATGATTGAATGTCGTAGTGCAGTGATTCTCAACCAGAGGGAAATTCCCCCCCCCCCCCTCAACCAAATTGGGACATTTTAGGGCAGTGGTTCCCAACCTTTTTTGTGCCATGCCCCACTTAAGCCTTTCTAAAATTCATATTGCCCCCCTCCCCCGCCCCATGCCCCCCCCCCCCCTCAACATATACATTATTTTTAATATTCAAAAATTGAAATGTTCACTAAAGAAACTTGAATGATAGGTTTTAGGAAGAAATCACTAGGTAATTATTGAGCAAACACAGTAAGTAAATTTTCAAAACATATAATGGAGAACTGAAATTCAAGTACAAAATAATTTTAATGAAAGATTTTTCTATATTATTTTAATTATTAGTAATTATTTATTATTTAAATTTAGTGAGATCCTTGCGCTTGATGCAAAGAGATCTTATGTCAGGTTCCAATTTAGTTAACTTCAGTCTCAAGTCTCCCTGTTTTGTTATATTCAGCCGATTTCTTCCATTTTCGAATTGCCCCCCTTAACAGTCAAATTGCCCCCCTGTGGGGCGTGGGCCCCACGATGGGAAACACTGTTTTAGGGTTTCCAGGTGCGAACTAAGACCTCAGATTGACAGACTCCAGCTGGCTTCTGGACCACACAAAACGCAAAGTGCATTGGTCCGCTCTACTGAGAGCTCACGCTTGGCTTTCTCTTTGCTAGTTTATGCATTTTTGTTGTTAGTATTTTGTTGGTTTCGCACGTATATTGTGTGGTGACTCAATGCAAAATGAGCATACTTGCGTCTCTTTATTTCCCAGTACTGCGAGCCTTTCGCCTTCCTTTGGCTCCTTTTCTACGAGCGTCCTTCCTCCGCAGCGATCATCCCTTTTCTTGAATTATATGAGAGTGTTGCATAAAGCTTAAGCTTTAGACATACAATAAAGAATTTATTTCGTGGAAGGACACACGTTCTCTCTCTCTCTCTCTCTCTCTCTCTCTCTCTCTCTCTCTCTCTCTCTCTCTCTCTCTCTCTCTCTGTAGTCTTCTACAAGTACCGGTAAGACCTTAGCTGTTGTGCTTCCCTAGTCTGTGTGGTGTTAACATGAACCATTATCTTCCATATTTGTGCATTTTTAAAAAGTATTTCTTTGCAATATCTACTTCTGATGATCGTGACTTTTAGTGTTCCGAATATATGTATGAAGAAGTAAAAACGAATAGCTTCTGAAAGTAAGGAGATCTGTACATGTATTTCTTATGTGGTCATGAGTATTGTCCACGTTAAGAAGCCAAAGGTTCAGAAAAGACAGCTTATCTCAATTGAGAACTTCCATTTTGCCATCGTAAAAATCTCGAATGTCGTTGAAGAAAAACGCCCCGCTCGTGCAGGAGATGCATTTTAGTATTTTCGTTTTATCGTGAACCCATGTCCTTCAATTGTGTGTGTGTGTGTGTGTGTGTGTGTGTGTGTGTGTGTGTGTGTGTGTGTGTGTGTGTGTGTGTGTGCGTGCGTGCGTGTGTGCGTGTGTGAGAGAGAGAGAGAAGAGAGAGAGAGAGAGAGAGAGAGAGAGAGAGAGAGAGAGAGAGAGAGAGAGAGAGAGAGCACAACTACATGGGACTTCTGCCTTTACTTATAGTTGTCCTGGACTTTTTATTTTTATTTTTACAGAATCTGAAGCCCGTGATGAGATTCAAACAAAGAAAAAAGAAATTATGATTATTCATATATTGAGTATGGCTTCACACTTATTGTCACAAGCTGAGAAGAACGACACATTTATGATTATGTGTGGTAAAAGTTTGTCAAATGATTCTATGAAACCGACAATGTTGAAGCAACATATGTTAAATGTTCATCCTCAATACAAGGACAAGTCCAAAATCTATTTTGAACGTCTTGGGAATGCTGTCAAAAGGATGAGACTGGATTTAGCAGGGGCATTCCAAGAAACAAACCAAAAGGTTACTGAAGCTTCTTATGTCGTAGCACTGAAGATAGCGAAGCAGGAAAAACAAAAATATACAATCGGGGACATTTTCATCAAATCTTGTTGTCTCAACATGGTGGGCATTGTGCTGGGAAATGGGTCAGAGAAAACATTTTCAGTGGTTTCACTATCAAACAATACTATTCAAACGAGGATCAGCGACATGGCCATTGACATCAATGATCAAGTTGTGTAAGTGATCAAATATGCAGCATTTGGGCTCTCTTCAATTCAAATTGATGAATCGACTGATGTGACATCGTATTCTCAGTTGATGGTGTTTGCAAGGTATGTAAATTCAGGATTATATAAAGAAGAGCTTCTTGTTTGTTCTCCTCTTGAAACAAATAGCAAGGCCTCTGATATTTTGGAAAAGGCTTAATCTTTCCTTGAATCAGAAAATCGGTTATGGAATAATAAATGTGGGTGCTGTATAGATGGAGTACCAGCAATGTTGGAGACCAAATCAGGATTTCAAGTTAGTGTGAAGAAACATGCCCCAAAAGTGAAAGGCATTCATTGCATAATCCATCGTTAGGCACTGGCCTCCAAAACACTTCGGGATTCATTAGGGAAAGTTTTGGATCAAACCGTTAAGACAGTGAATTTTGTTGAAGGAGGAGCTCTCAACTCACGGCGTTTCAAACAGGTATGCATTGACATGGATGCTGGCCACCATCTGCCTTTTTTCCACATAAATGTTCGATGACTGTCAAAAGGAAATGTAACAGCTCTAGAATATGAGCTGAGAGACGAGCTCAAATTATGTTTTAAAGTGCAGGGTAAGATGGAATTCTTTGCCTGGCTGGATTATGAGGAATGGATCACGCGCCTTGCCTATTTAGCTGATAATTTTTAGCAGCTGAATAAACTCAATCTTCTGATGCATGGAAGGGGTACAAATATCATACAATTTGCGAATGCCTTGAAAGCTTTTATCAGTGAGCTGGAATATTGGAAAAGAAAGGTCAATATGGAAAATGTTGCAATGTTTGAGAAGCTGTCTTCCGATCTTGCTGTTGGTGGTAAAAACCAAGTGCTTCCACAATTTGCAGAAAACAAAAACATTGACATTTTGCAGCATTTGACAGCGCTAGAAAATGAATTTGAGCGATATTTTCCTGAACTTAGTGATGATGAGTTGGATTTGGTGCGAAACCCATTCAAATTATCAGTTCTAGAGCGGAGAACTTATTCTGGAGCAAGAAATGTGCTCAATGAGAAACCAGTGATGAAATTTTGGCCTTTGATAAACGATTCCTACCCAAAAGTGGCAGAAAAAGCAATCCGTGCATTGCTTCCATTTGTGTCATCATATCTTTGTGAGTCCGACTTTTCAGCTCTGTTGGAAATTAAAACGAAACGACTTAGTAGATTAGATGTTGAAAATGATATCCGTTGTGTCATTTCGAGCACTCCTCCGCGTATTTTATAATTGCTGAGGAAAACACAAGCACAGTGTTCTCATTGATTACAATCTTCATTTCAATGAAGTTAATTACAAGTCTACAATATCCTGGTTTTCTGTTGAACGTTTTGTTTGATGAAGCATGCTTCTCTGGCATTCTGGTGTCGTGTATTAAGTTACAATTCTTTGACGTATTAAATGTTTGTTTATTGTCATATGATTAATTTGGTGCGTTAATAACATATTGTGAATATTTAAAAAATGCTTTTTTTACAGTTTTAATATACATCAGAATGTTCACTTCCCATTAAATGTATAAAACTACACTATAAAATTACTCTATACATGTGAAGATTATGTAAATATGAAAGAAACTAAGAATTTTCAGTATTATATGCATGCTACAACCTGCTGCTCTGCAGGCATAGACTGAGGATAGCAGTCAAAAATTAAATGTGGTGCACAAAGGCAGAATTTCTTGGTCCGGACAAAGCTCTTAAGGCTCCCTGTCGAGGGCTGTGGCTGAACGCCTCTAAGCCACAAACCCTCGGATCTTAGAGCCAGGCTGATACCCGTCTACAGGAAAATAGAAACATGATACTGAGCAAGCTACATGCTCAGGTCTGATACATGTTCGAAGGCTCCCAGCTGGGGGATATGAGAGTTTCCCGGATGAAGGGGCCTGGCCGTTTCCCGTTCACTGCTGCACGAAGGTAAGGTTCTGAGCCGGCAGCACATGTAGCCTACCTCGTGAGCGAGTACAAAAAAGTCAGAAAAGTGCCCCAGTCGAAGGGTTACGGAAACTGTCTGTATCTAACTCATAGAGAGTGTAGACAAAAGTGGAAGAATGTCTCATCAACGCGAAATGGAACGCACGGCGAGCGAACCTATTGCGTGGTCTGAAGTCACAAGCAAAAGCTTACCGAGTGGATGTCACTCGCAGTCTGACCGCTCCTGGTGTGTGATTGAGCGATCAGTGGCAAGTGGGATGCCCAACACATGGAAGTGAGGAACTAAAGCAGCCATGAGCAGGACGTGGAAACTCCTTGGGTGAGCCCAGTCTCAGAGCAATATGTGCCGGCTCTGCAATTATGGAAGCCCCCTTGGATAGCGAGATAATGCCCATGGTCTGCCCCTGCCTTCCCTTGAGGGCAGACCACGATATCGTTGATCGTTCTATCTTGACCAGCTGAGATGTGGGTGACATTACAACAGTCTAACGTGTCTCGAAAACAGAGGAAGGCTAACCTCACTAAAAAATGCCCGCCGGAAGTCGGAAGTATCGTCCTACGGGTGGCAAACTAAAAATTGACACTACGCATTTACGTCCGAGTGAAATGTCTCGTCCGAATGTCTCCCGTGCTAGGAACAGCTCTGACTACCTAGTTTCCGAATGCCGCTCTTGTTCGGAACAGCTCTGACTAGGTAGTTTTCCGAATGTCCGCCGTGCCTGGAACAGCTCTGATGGGTACAGGGACAAGCACATGTCCGAAAACTCGCTTAGTGGAAACCAACCGCAGAGCTGACTGGTTTGTGCAGGAACGGCCCAGGGCGAGCGAAATGCCCAATATATTGAAGTGAGGAATTAAAACAGCCATGAGCAGGACGTGACGATTCCCTCGGTAAACCCAGCACCAGAGCGTTATGTGCCGGCTCTGCAATTATGGATGCCACCCAGGATGGCGGAAAATGCTATGGACTGTCCCTGCCTTCACTTGAGGGATGACCGTGTAGTCTTCGACTGTTCCAACTAGACCAGCTGAGATGTGGACGGTACCACAAAAGTGAGAGTCTCCCAGGATTGCTAACCTGGCCAAAAATGCACGCTAAAAGTCGGATGTGTTGGCCTGAGGGTCTCGACCCGAGGGTGCCTAACCAGACACACCGCAATCACATCTGAAAAAATCACTCCGGATGAACGCAAAGAAGAAGAAGATATGCATGCTATGTTTAATGCACCTTATGAGGCTGACAATTTTGGAAAAAAGGGAATGAAATTATGACATATGCTGAAAGGCTGCAGGGCCAGAAAGACTAAGAACTACTGTCCTAGTGTGATATGTACAATCAGATATGAGAACAATTGAAAGGTTTCGCATGTGATGAAAATGGTCCTTTAATATTGTGAATAAATAAATCAATGAAACAATTACTCATTCAGTTAACTAATCAATCAGTAAGTCAATACATTAATTAATCAGTAAATAAATCTGCCATTCAATCTCTAATTTATTCGGTCCAAAAATAACTAAATCATGCAGATAATAAAATTATCAGTATGTAACAAACGAAATACATTAAAAAATGAAACAAAAGTGCATGTTTAAACTGTATTATGTTAAACAACCATGATTACATAGTAGTTCGTTTGAATAGCTTAATATCAAAGTAACTCTGCTGGCAATGCACATAGTAACACCCGGATGTATACAATAAAAAGGTAAGTTGCATATCCTTTACATGGCGTCGCAGTCAAACCATGCCTTGTTTTGGCTATTTGTGGTTTCTTGACAAGTTTACGTTCAGTAGTTTGTCGTTGCTTTCTGACGACCGGCACGCATATAATTGTAAGAAAACCAGTGCAAGGCGATCTGTTTCCAAATCACCCTCACCCATATTAGGAACGTGGTATGCTGGATTGTGGCTTACTTTCGCAGCCCCTTCGCCACAGCGCAGGCTGTATGGATAAATACAAACAACAAGCGATAGAACTAAGTCTGCACTGTTGTATAATCATCATCATCACCTTCCACTTTTGCCGTCGTGGGGAGGAATAGTTGATGTTCCAGCACCAGCAGGGTAGCTCTGGATAGTCCCATTCCGTGTGATTGTACAATGTCTTTGATGTTGTCAATCAATTGCTTCCTAGGGAGTCCTCTTTCTATAGTTTCAGATCTGTTTTTGATGTAGCGTCAGTGCTAGTACTTGTAGTCGATGGTGTTGAAATCAAACGAGATGGAAGAACAATTTCGTCTTCTGCCTGTCAATATGCATGGAACACGGTGTTGATTTCACTGGCTGCCTGATAACATCATATCTTATTCGGTTTCAGATATTTAAGTTGGCAGCTCTCCTCAACCATCACATCTGGCAGGTGTTGATTTTGCAAAAGTGTGATTTGTATATTATTTGGATATGCAGATGATACAGTCTTGATTGCAGACAATGAACAGGACCTGCAAAATGTAGTAGATGCGGTTGTTGCACACAGTGAACAACTTGAGTTAGAATTGAATATTAAGAAGACACAGATTATGGTCGTCACTGGGAAGAAGGAAATACCACAATGCGAGTAAATGGGCATATTCTTAATCAAGTGAATCGATACAGTTATCTCGGCACAGTCATAACATCTGATGGGAGATGCACTGAAGAGATTAGAACAAGAATTGCCATTGCGAAGGTAGCCTTTTGCAAGATGAAAGACATACTGACCAATAAAATAATATCAATTTAAACGAGAAAGAGAGTGTTGAAGTGCTACATAGAAGCTGTACTTTTGTATGGATGTGAAGCGTGGACTTAAGCAGTCAAGCTGAAAAACAGCTGATGACTGTGGAAATGTGGTTTCTGTGGAAAATGCAAAGAATACCATGGACAGACAGTAAAACCAAAGAACAGGTCCTTCAAGAAACAGATGAAGATCGTAAACTGATTAGAGACATTAGACGTAGACAGACAAATTATTTTGGGTATGTTATGAGAAGAAATGAATTGGAGAACTTGGTGACGACTGGTAAGATCGAAGGGAAGAGAACAAGGGGAATATCGAGAAGTAAATACCTGGATGGCTTGGCCACGTGGCATAGTGGAGACAGAAACACGGAGCGGATCCATGACTCTGGTGCTCGAGTGAGATGGCAGAACATGACCGCCCACGCTTATCTGCATGGCATATGATGGATGGGATGGATTTGGATAATGTCCAAGTTTGATATTGGTTATCATAGGGTGGTGTGAAGAGCTATTTATTATATGTCGTTATGCGGACATAGGTATATTTGGATGTTTCAGTATTGGCAATAGTCGATAAATAAGCGCATTTGCTTTTAGACCCCTGATTTCGATTTCTCTATCCAGTATGTCATACGATGCATTTGTGTTTTATTGAGTGGGTGCATAACTGTAAGAGCTTGTGTAAGAGATGTAAGTATGCAAGTATGTTTGTATGTTCTTATGAATGTGCGTGTGCACGTATGTCTGCCCGCCTGCCTGTCTCATTACATGGTAATATATATAGTTTTATATTTAGAAAATTCATATCCCAATGTAACATGCACAATGAATGAACGAAAGATGAGTGATTGGAAGGGCCGAATGTAAGACAGGCTTTCTTGCTCAATTTAGTGAATCTTTAAAAATAAAGTTCGTTCGTTCGCTCTTCTGTGATTATATTTCTTTGATATTTAAATTCTGTAACTTGTTTCAAATGAGTACTATTTGCATTATATTTAGTGGACCGGAAGATCTGCTATCAGGCTACCGTTTTGGATGTATGTATAGTCACATTATATCTGCTACATGTTGAACTCAGCTTATTAATATGATTTTACAGTATGGTTTTGTCGTTGTGAAACAGGCACTTGCCGTTTGCAAATAGACGCTCAATTATTGCGAATGGATCTGTTTCTTTGGATATTTTGTTTATATAGATACTAAATAATGTGGGGAGAGCACACATCCCAGCCTCACTCCTTAAATGACAAAACATATCTGATATACCTTCTTGTGTTCTTATTACACTATTGTTTTCAAGCAATTGTCCCTGTATTCCGTAGTCGAAAAGGATGATCCATATTTTACATATATTTTTTTTTCGCATATCCTTTACAGCAGTACATCGCTGTCAACATCAGCATCTTTCAGCTGATTGTTGATTTCTTGGCAAGATTACGCTCAGTAGTTTGCCATTGCTTTCTGAGCGACCGGCTCACATACCCCGTAAGATACCGACGCGGGATAACCGCCACCGACTATCGCGCACATCACGTTACTCACGAGAGTATACGGGATTACGGAGAAAGTCTCTCACTCCTAGGCCAGAGAGACTGGTTACCTATATATTTACTATATCGAAAGCCTGTTCCTAATATGCAAACACAATATTCTTTTTTTTTTGTTGTCTTAGTGTGAATAGTGTATCAACCTCCATCAACTGCTGCTACATAAACCACTACTGAGTTAATTCTACCACCAACTGTGCAGTTAACTCATAATGACTATATTTTGTTTGAGTAGTGAATTTTCAACATGTCTGTTACCCTCATTTTACCTAATGTGACGCGACATTTCACAGCTGACCATTGGATACAGCTGTGGTTACGTCCTTGGTGGCAGAATATATAAACAATACAAATGGTCTGTCTTTACTCAGCTTCAGTGTCACGTCAAACACCAAGGTAAATATTGTGGCTGTAATTTTGTTGTACTTCTTCTTCTTCTTTCGTTCGCCTGAAATATGCTTATAACTGCAATGTTGTCTCTTGTATGAATCCAACAGTCTTTTTTAGTTCATTCAGCGGTCCATAGAGTTTATCCTCCACTGTTGTCTCTCTAGGCCAGAAGGTTCGCCTGGATATGTTGTAGTTTGGGCAGTCCTGGAGTATGTGCTCTGCTGTCTGCGACGCCAAATCACATGTGCACATGGCTAAGTCACCAATCTTGAATTTTGTATACATGTGGTTGCGTAATCTATTGTGTCCTGTTCTGAGGCGCAGAAGAATGACTTGTCTGTCCATAACGTGGTAGTCGTCTTGAGTAAGGTTTGGTGGCCTTCTGACTGATTTGATCATTCTTTTCTTTTGGTGGTATGTAATAGGCACATCAGGTTGTTCTTCTTTTGCTCCTTCCTTAGACAATCGATCAGCTCTGTCGTTTCCGGGGACTCCACAGTGGGATGGTATCCACTGTATGGTGATCTTACGCTGACTGCTAAGTTCAGAAAGTAGTGTCCTCAGAACTGGCAATTTCCCAGACAGGAGTGCCTCTATTACGGATTTTGCATCTGTCAATATCACCACAGGTTGTTTACCATGGCTGGTATTTTGTAATTTCTCTGTGGCTATCTTGATTGCCTCAATTTCAGCATCATAGTTATGGCAGTACTTTCCTGTTGGAATTCTGGCCGTGTCTCTAGTATTATTTGGGTATTCTATGTACACTCCCGCTCCTCCATTTCGAACAGCATTTTGTGCTGACCCATCTGTGTAAACTCGAATCCATAGGTCCTGTGGGTATTCGTCAGCAAGGAAGCTGAGAGTGGCCGTTCTGCGCTGTACACTGTTCTGTTCTTCCTTGTCAAATATCCCTCTCACTTTTGACTGGATTTGTAGCGATATTCTATGTTCATCTTTCCACGGGGTTCGCTCTGGAATGGTTGTCAGGGGGATACCAACTGTGGGAAGATCGATGGTTTCTCTGCAGAGTTGTTTGGCCTGGTGGATGAAACTACTTTTTTTCAACCGCCCCATAGCTAAGTTTTCAAATCGGTTCTTCATAGGGTGGCCTGGCAAGCTGAGAAACTTTTCTGCTTGTATGAGTGTTTTTGTATCTCTGCGTTCTCTTAAAGCTTGTGTCCTCCCCATTTTCTCTATTGCTACTATAGGGGTTGATCTCATCCCTCCTGTGATGACTCTAAAAGCTTGATTTTGCACCTTGTCCAGCTCCTGCAATGTAGTTTTTGATGCTGAACACCACGCAGTTGACCCGTATTCCAAGTGTGGTCGTATGCTCTGTTGATAAACTTTGCTAAGTATTTTCCCACTGGCTCCCCAAGTGGTTCCAGTTAGCTTTCTCAGGATGGCAATTTTTCTTCTGGCTTTTGCTACTGCTTTTTTGATGTGTTTTCTCCATGTCAGCCTGTCGTCGAATGTTACACCAAGGTATGTTGGTTCTTTGTCTTCTCTTAGGGGTGTTCCATTTATCTGAATGCTCCCTGCCTTTTGTTTTGGAGAAAGGGTAAATAGAGTGGTGCTGCACTTGTCAGTGTTTATGCTGATACACCATCTATCCGCCCATGCAACAAATTTATCTACAGCTCTCTGTAGCAATATGGTGGCCACTGATGCATGTTCATTTGCGCTCCACAAAACCAGGTCATCAGCGTACATTGCCGCTTTAATTCCATCGGGTAGATTAGCAACAAGATCATTGATGAAGATTAGAAAAAGTGTTGGGGACAGGACTGCGCCCTGGGGAACACCGTGACGCAGTAGTACTTTCTTGCTCTTGAGACCGTCTATCTGTACTCGGGCTCTTCTGTTGTGCAAGTATGCTTTCACCCATTTGTACATTCTTCCATTGACTTTACAGTTTCTCAGTTTCTTCATCAGACCTTCTTTCCAGACTTTGTCAAAGGCTTTCTTCAGATCTATCCAAGCCGCAAGTACCAGCTTCTTCTCTTGGAATGCATCCTCAACTTCTTGAGAGAGGTAGGTTGTCTGATCTTCCGTAGAGTAGCACTGCCTAAAGGCAGCCTGTTGTGGCACAAGGATGTTTTCACTTTCAATGTACCACTGTAGTCTGTGATTGATGACGCGTTCCATTGTTTTGCAGAGACAACTGGTGAGGCTAATGGGTCTGTAGCTGGAGGCAATGGAACTGTCTTTCCCAGATTTTAGGAGGGGTATCATGATTGCTTCTCTCCAGACTTGTGGAACACTGCCTAAGGTCCATGTATTATTATTAAAGATCTGTAGCAGCTTTGCTTTGGCCTCTGTTCCTAGGTTCCTGATCATTTCATTGGAGATACCATCAGCTCCTGGTGATTTTCTCATTTTCAGTTTTGATATGGCTAGCTCCAGTTCACTGAATGTGATAGGTGTCTCCATAACCTCATGTACAATTTCCTTCTGTCCTGTATTTTGCCATTTCTCTCGAATCTCTTGTTGTTTCTCTGGACTAATTTCAATACTGCTTGTTCGTTGATCTTTTACACATTATTTTTATTTTGCTCACTGCAATACTACATTTGTTCTTTCTTTTACACTTCATCCCCCATTGTGACATAGGCCCTCAACCAGCTCACAGCAAACCCTCCTATCCTTAGCTATCACATACAGTGTCCTCACCATATTATCCATTGATCTTTCTACTTGTGTTCTTCGTGTTTTTCTTTTCTCTTCTCCGTATTCCAGTGTTTCTTATGTCCTATTGAATCCAGACAACGGCCTTTCTAGTTATACTATTCTCAGTTTTCCCATGTCTTATCTAGAGCCAGAGTTTTTTCTTCACCTCTTGGTTCACTAGTATTAACATTTTGCGTTGTAAATACCCTTTGTCATTATTGGTAGTTGCAAAATCTCCGACAGGAGGCTTCCGATCATCAGAAGTACCCCCTCTATCCGAATGTTTCGGCCCGTTCACCTACTTTACAATCTAGGACGAACATTTGGCAACCGGTGCATCTACTTGTACCAACGTTAACATTGCATCGTAACTGACCGGGGGATAGCCAGCATCTTTCAACGACAGTTGGCCTCAGTCTTCGTCTCGCCTTGGTGGCTAGCTATAACCCTGTCAGTAGACGTCGTTGCTGCCATATTGCCTTCATAGCACCCCGTTCATAGTTTACACCCTCCTGCAAGCTCTCATCTGGGCTAATTCTACAAAGGCTTCACCACCTCACCCACTTCCGTAGCCGTCGGTATCGCTGCCGGGCATGGTCATTGCAAGATGTTCTATTCTTCCAGAAGAGGTCTTCATTGGCACTTGGCTGCATAGTTTCGACTTTGAACTACATTCCCGTCCGGGTGATAGGCTCATTGTTGTGTTTTTAAGTCTCTGTAGCTATCTCGTTTTGGTGCCCTGCTCTTACCTGATGAGGTGGCTCTAAGGTCAGCAGGAGACCATGTTGGTTCGGTCTCATTGAGAAGTTGATATGTTTCGGTCTCATTGTGAATGTATAAAATAAACTTATAGAAACTACATAAACAAATCAACTCCAGCTTTACACAAACACCGAAGTTCAACAACAAATCTGACTGGCAATTCCAGTCTAATATTAGGCAAGCTAATCACCAGACCTTTGCCCTTTAGACAGGGCCTATGGGGTAGAGCAATTACCATAATCAGGTGCTCCAAATAATAGCTGAGTAGATTGACACAATAAAGAACCCTGACAAGTGTAACAACAAGACACCACAAAACATAAGTTAAACACAACATCTAAAAGTCTCGACACTAGCACCAACCCAAGAATGTTCTGACACTACAGTCATCCACTCCTGTAACATAAAAGCAATCTATGATTATCTGTTACAATATTGTATATGATTTATAATGCAATGGATACATCATAAGAAACGCAAGCTTATGCCAGATGCAACAAACACTTTTGCATCATCAAATCATTCACTTCACCATCCTCTGTAGTTGTGCCAGTGTTATCCTGGGACAACAATTCATGTTGTCTGAAATGATCATGCGTTACTGCAATATTCCCAGCCTGTTTCGGCCTTCCACGTACCCCCATGTACTTGCTCACATGCTGTCTCCACCTCACCGTGTATATCACACACAGATCCCACACACCCCAGTGATGAGAGATTGAATCTGATTTAACAACCTGTAAACCATGAAATGCAACAGACACACACACACACACACACACACACACACATATTTCTGTATCCTCAGCCCAGTAGATTAACAGTGTGAACATGCATCACTCTCTTCCACACATAACTACCTTGGCATGTTGATTCCCATGTGATCTGAAATCAGCTATCTTCTCATTAAAGGTTCATGGCTCAATGAAACAAATTCATATCAACACAACGCCATTACAACACAATACAGTTTGCTACATCTGGGATTACACACCATTGTCAACCAGTGTCAAAGTCAACACCAAACATAACCCAACACCAATTAAATTTGTCTCTATAAGACAGCACTCTCATGCCCTTAACCACCAGACACAGCTTGTTCCAATATTCACACTGGTTAGGTTCACCTACACCAGACACATACCATTTGCACTGGTAGAGATGAGCTGAGTTGCGTTGAGTTAAGAACCTACAACTCTGCACTCAGGACATTCCCATACGTGCTCCGTCCCCTCGTTCAATCTCCAGCGAAGTGTCATACTACTAGTCGTTCCCACCGCTATCTAGTTACAAGTTCTTCTTGTCTTCCCTCTCAGGTTTGAGATTCTTCCAGAACCCCTGCCGATCCCCCGCAATCTCATTCTTTCCACATATGGGTTCTTAATCTGTTCCTCCGCCTTCTCCACCACCACCCCCCTTGTCCATACTCAATCTTCCACACAGAGGTTCATTCCCTGCTAGCCTATCAGCCTGTCCATCCCCACCCCCATCCCCGCACGAGAGGTGGCAAAATATCCATTCAATTCTCACAATCTGTGACATTTGAAGCGACGACAGCCATTCCACACTAAAGATTCCTTTCTCCACCTTACTAAGAAAACTCATTGAATCCGTAATGAATACAATGTGTGTTGCAGTAGTCTCCTCCAGCCAAGGGAATGCCGCAGTTACTGCCTCCACCTCCATTCTCATACTGGAGGTCGTAATCTCATATGCCAGACTCTCCTTTTCAAGACTCGTCCAGTTGCCTTTGCAATAAAACCCCAACCACTACGTCTATTTCTCACCACTGACCCATCGGTGTAGATGGCTATGTCGCCTTGATTTGTGTTACTCTGGATCAGCTGTTGCACTTCAAACTCAGTGCGGCCCGATGCCCATACCCTGCCCTCACGACCCAGTGTTATTATTACATTGTGCCAGTCCGTCATGTCTTCCGGAACTTCAGCCTACTCTTTTTCACGAATGATGGTCTCTAGATCACACACCTAACGTATAGAAAGTTCCGCTTGTGTCATCCAGGACCTGCCTCGTCTTAGTCTATGACCCTTGACTATATCAATAGCCGCATGCAGCGGATGATCCCTATCTGCAGCAACTCTCAGGTACTATTTGGCCTGAAGTATCCTATGCCTATCTGTCATTGTTGGTAGCGCCAGGATATGCCTCATGCATATAATTTGTGTTTCCTTTGTGCGCCCCAGGATTTCCCGCGTGGCAGCATTTTGTATGCGCTCCAATCTTTCAAACTGGCTCTTTGATACTGTCAGCAGCCCCAAACCATACTCAATGGCAGAAATTATTAACTACTGAAAGAGCCTGTGATCTACCCAGGTTGCTGCCATTGTCCTCAATGCATTAAGTCCCCTACCTGCCTTCACCACCAAAGCTTCCACATAATCCTTAAAAGACAAACATCTGTCAAAGGTGATACACAAGTACTTCAATTTACTCTCTCAACTAATAGGACATGCATTCAACATAAAACTTGGGACATCTGCCTTGACGATCCGGTTATACAGGAAGTACCACACGACCGATGCCTTGTCTGGATTTATAACGGCCCTGCGTCCCTTCACCACTCTGCCACCTCATTTACTGCCACCTGTAAATCTTTCGCCAAACAGGACATGTCTCTGTCCTGTCTGTACACCAGCACATCATCTGCAAATGTCAAGATTCTACCCACACCTGGTATCTCAATAGCTGCGATTTTGCTGGTGAAGACATTAAAGAGCACTTGAGACAAGGCAGATACCTGTAGCAAGCCATGTGTTATAGTACAAGGGTCAGAAGTCCAGGAACCCATGCTTAGTACAACCTTACGCTCATAAAGGACTGCCGCAACCCATCCAACAAGGTAAGGGCAGGCCTCCATGTCCAACAGTGTGTCTATCAACCGATCATACCTGACCCTCCGGGTCAAGAGCTACCGCCACTGTCTCTTGTTTACCCTGGAAGCCCTCGTAGACATCAAATGCAAAAGTTACAGCATTGGCCCAGGTGCCCTTCCCAGACCGTTAACTCCCGAGCCCTTTGGGAAGCAGATTACGACTTTCAAAATGTCGCTGGAAGCTGCGTGCTACTATCTTTTCGAGGACTTTGCCATGCGTGTTTTGCAGGGTTATGATTCTGTATCCATTAAGTCTGGATTGATCCTTATCTGGATTTGGGAGAGGGACTAGGTAGCTATGCAGCCTATCGTAGGGTATTTCCGCCGAATTGATGCTTAGGTTGAAACAAAGAGCCATCTCCTCCAAGTTCCCATCATTTATGTTACTCATATGGGAGTACCTCACCCCATCCGGACCTGGCGCTGTGTCTTTCGCCCGCTTCAGCACCCGTCTAATATCCTCAACCTTAATCTCACAGCCCTCCTTCCCAGTGAAGCGTGACAGGGCTTCTCTGGCGTTATCTCTAATAACTCTATCTTGCTGATCCGTCTGTTTTAAACATCGTGCAAGAAAAGCCTCCCCTTTGTCCTTGTCAGTTGTCATAGGTCGGTTGTTATTATCATAAACGGTACCACGTATAACAGGCATCGCCTGTATTTTCATCTGCCGGTGCAGCCTCCAGAATTTTCCCAATGCCACATCCCCACCGGATTCATTGATAATCTGTTCCCACTTAATCCTTTTTGCTTCTGCTGCCTGGAGTTTAAAATCCAACTCCCAATTCCAATTTTCAAAACAAAAATTCCAAATTCGGCTATGTTCAACCTGCTTCGTCAGGGCCGTAGAGGGCCGTAGTTTTTGTCGGTATTTTTACGCAGTTTCTTGTCTTATGTGCTCTTACGAGTGAGTCCTATCTCGGACTGGTTATGTAAGGGTTTGTGTCCGTGACGTCAGCTTGGGGATTGGTCAGCCGGCAAGTTTTCCTGTGAATACGTCTCCTGTGGTGATTTCTTTTATCAGTGTTGGCTACTTGTACTTGTGCGTGTCGCTTGGATAGATACGTTTGTCGGAATATGGTGATTCGTAGCTCCATAATCCGCGTCGTTGTCTTCTTTGCTTCTCTCTCTCTCTCTCTCTCTCTCTCTCTCTCTCTCTCTCTCTCTCTCTCTCTCTCTCTCTCTCTCTCGAAGTATCTATCCTCCCATAACTCATTGGGAGTTAAGGTTTCTTTGTCTTTCTCTTCTTGGCTCTGGTTGTCTTCCCGTGTGTCGATAGCCTCCTCTGGGCTTCCATCATGTGTCTGGCGGGGTTCTGGTTTTCCCTTGAGCTGCTTGGGCATCGTGGCTGGACTACTGGCTTCAGCTTCCTGTTTCTGATTGGTCTGTGGCTTGGCTCCATCATGCGTCTTTTTGCCTCCTTTTTGTGTATTGTCTTTAGAAGTTTTTCGATGTTTTCTTGTTGGGTTTCATCTTGCGACATCTCTGCGATCTTTTTTGTGGTTTCTGCTGGTTAGATTTGGGTTGACTTCCTTTCAATCTTTAGCATTTCTCTCTCCGCTTTGATGTCTCGTAGAAACTCTTCATTTATCTTTGTCGTCTGCATCATGTGCTCCACCTCTTGTTTGATGTTGCGCTGGAACTCTTTAATTTCAGCAAGCAGTTTCTCATTGTCGCTGGTTGATGCCGGTGTTTGCAGTGGCTTGACATACTTCTTTAACTCATCAATCTGGCTTTGCAGTTGCTCTTTCTCGGCTTGTAAGATGCACGTTGCTCTCGCACCTCCGCATTGCGTCCTTATATGGTGTCTTTGTGGCGATGGCGATCTTTAAGACGTCTCTGTGTCTTTTGAGGTACGGGCAGCCCAGGTACCTTGCTCCATTCTTGCCCAGGCAGTTGGCGCACTTTCTTTTGCGGTTGGTGCTCGGAAGTCCGTGTCTACCTTGGCCAGCGGACACTCCTTGAAGGCGTGGTGATCGGCGCAGTATCGGCAGATTTCAGTGTTACTGTGACATTTTGCTCTGCAGTGACCGGCCCTCTGGCATCTGGAACATTGAGTTATTCTTGGAATGAATCCTTCAGGCTGTTGTATTTTCTTGTTTATCGATACCTGGCTCGCTGCCCTCAGTCGTCACCACCGCCATTATTGTTGGGATCTTTGAGTACGTTAGAATCCACTCCACCTTCAGGATTCGGATGTGGATATTCTCCTCTTGTAGCTGCTTTAGGATTTGTTCGTCTGACAGCTCCACGTGAATACGTTTGACAACCCATCTGACTGTCTTTGAGTCGGTGTTTCCTTCTCTGGTGTCCTTCTCCTCCTTGTTATCAGCTGTCTTGGCTCTTTTCTGTAGTGGGTTGTCGTCGGTCTTCCTCGTGGTTGCTTCAGTAGTAACTGTAGTTTCGGGTTCTTTGTTGCAGCTCACAGGCACACTCTCCACGGTCGTCTTCTTTACGGTTTTAGTGGCTCCCACGCTGCACATCTTGGATACCGCGTGTTTCTTAGTGTTCTTGTACCGTGCGATTTTCCTCCGTATCAGGCTGCTTGACTTGTTCAGGTGACTTGTCTTGATAGCGCTCGCAGTGCGGCCCCTCCTTCTGCCACGAAATCTTAAACACGCCGACACACTGTCCCTCTCAAGCACAGCACATGGGACGTCCCCACACCTCACCCGCGGTTACAGTTGCATCATGACCACCAACACGTCATTGTCACAGGATGGTCCTATAATCATACCTCCCCGCTGTACACACACCATAAGTATTCCACGCATGATCGCATCCCTCATCACACTGAGCAGTTGATTTCAATCATCACAAACATCTGATAATTTGGTGTATGCACCCATCACATCACTATGACCGGTTGGCAATTCCTGTCTCTCTGTTGTCCGCTGCACATTGTTCCGAACTAATAGCGTGGGGTGGCGCTTGAGAAAACTTAAGTAAGTTAATTACTCCCAATTTACGGTTTTCGTCTAAGACATCGGTTGCCCACGCATCAACTCTACAAAACAGGGCAAACCACGACTTTTGTCTTTCCGATGCTGGCTCAACAAACCAGGGGCTGTTCGGTCGCCATTGTCTTAGTGCAGCTTCCATTTTTACGTATACTATGTATGGGCAGGGATGGGGGGGGGGATTTATAGGGAGGAAATACGAAAACGGGTGGGGGTAGGGGTGGGGTAATGACACGCTGAAGGTATGGTAGTCTTTAGTGTCTTTCTGTGTTTATTTGTTGGTTTTCTTGAATTTGTTTGCTGATGGAGGTTAGTCTCCGCAACGTCGGTTGTTTTCCGTAATTGTATTTTGTAAAGCTGAATTGTTTCGTGTTCTTTTATATTCTTCAGCTTGTAGACTATAGTTACAAGTTATCGCACTAATTGTGGATTATCTGTCTTATTGGATATATTTGCTGCTTTGTTTGCATTATTTAGTTTGTGCCACATCTTCATGATTACCAGATGCGCGTTCTTATGTCTAATTTGTCTTCCCGACAATGCAGGTTGATCAGTTACAGAGGAGATTTCACAACAACAGCTAAAATGGGAACTGCGAAAGGAATTCTTCTAGCTCTAGCTACCGTCTTTGTAGCAGCGGGTATGTTGTATTATCCACATCATTGTTTACTTTCCTACTACTACTTAGATTCAAACTCCCGTAGAAAGCTTTCGAAATCAGATGTAGGCGATTTGGAAGCAGACCACCTAGTGTTGATCTTTAACAATGGCATGAGTGTCGGTCGTTCAGAAAGCAATGACAAACTACCAAAATTAGTAAACTTTCCTTTGCAAATCATAAACAGATAAAAATGTATAGTATTAATTTCGACGAGCTGTAAAGGACATTGAAAAAAAAAAAAAAAACTAGTACTTCTTTTATAACATATCTACATACGTATTTGAATACATCATATTGTCTATGTGAGTGAGTGAGTGAGTGAGTGAGTGAGTGAGTGGGTGAGGGAGTGAGTGGGTGGGTAGGTTGGTGAGTGGGTGGGTGGGTAGGTGGGTGGGTGAGTGAGTGAGTGAGTGAGTGAGTGAGTGAGCGACTTAAATGCGTAGTGCCAATTTTAATGTTGCCACCCATAGGCTGTTTGGTTATGCAGGTGATATAGATATTATAGGGGAAAATGAACAAAAGACATTGGAAATATTGACTCACTTAAAGGAAAAAGCCCAACAGATGGGGCTGGTTATCAACCAAGATAAGTCAGAATATATGATAATTTCAAGAGAAGGAATGGCTAAAAACTCTGGCCACATACAAATAAATAATATGACCATTAAAAGAACGGAAACATACAAATACCTGGGTACAATCTTCAACTGCTCCAACATCATAAGGGAAGAAATACAAACTAGAATCAATTCTGGAAATAAGATATACTATGCACTACATCATCTGCTAAAATCAAAAGCGCTATCTCGTAACACCAAGATCACAATATACAAAACACTGATCAGACCAGTTGTGCTGTATGGCTCTGAAACCTGGAGTACAACGAAATGAGACGAAGCCTTGCTACAAACCTTTGAGAACAAAGTTTTAAGACGCATCTTTGGACCCATTAGGGATACACAAAGTGGAGAGTAGAAAAGAAGAAGTAACAAAGACATTTATAATCTGTTTAAGTCCCCGCCAATCACTGGTATCATGAAAGCTAATAGACTACAATGGCTGGGGCATATAGGAAGAATGGAAGATAATAGGGAAACAAAACTCGCTTACACTCAGGAAGTAAATGACCGTAGACCCCGAGGTAGACCAAGAAGACGGTGGAGAGATAATACATATACAGACCTACAAGCACTTGGAATCAACGACTGGCAAGATAAGGTCAACCAGAGAGACGAATGGAGACGGATTGTATCTGCAGCAAAGAACCTCAATGGCTCGGAACGCTGAAGAAGAATAAGAAGAAGAAGAAGATAGGCTGGCACTTCCGACTTCGGCGGGTATTTTCTTATGAGGTTAGCCTTCCTCGGTTTCGAGGCACGTTAGATTCTTACTGTTGTGGTATTGCCCACATCTCAGCAGGTGATCTTTTAAAAGCATGCATCTTTCCCATTGCAACATACGCCTGTGAGTCCTGGACACTTACTAAACAAGCTGAACAGCGCATAAACGCCTTTGAATATAAATGTTTTGACGGGTTCTAAGAATATCTTGGGTAAAGAAAAGAACAAATGCATCCATACTTCAAGAGCTGAATATTGAAGAAGGTTGGCTATTACAGACGATAAAACAAAGAAAATTGAAATATTTTGGTCACTTGAAACGTCACGAAAATTTGGAGAGAACAGTAATGGAGGGGTATATGCCTGGGAAGAGAGGAAGAGGAAGGCCAAAGAGAAGATGGGTGCAAGATGTGGCGGAAGATCTCCATTTGGGTGTATCGGACGCGGGACATCTTGCTTATGATCGAGAGGTTTTCCGGAAGGTTGTTATGGAAGCGAGGTTCTGCATAGGACATGCTACTGAATGAAAGAATGAATGAGAAAATGAATACAGACTATCTGTTTGTCTTGCGTTTGACCGAATAACAGCTCATCATTTGATCGGCTGTGTCCACTCCACCCTTCGTGTGATCATTTTTTTTTTAAATCAGAACTTTGATCCACATCTGGCTGATCATGCATCATACTAAGAAGTACAATCACGTTTCCTTTCTTTGGACAATAGGAAGTCAGTGCTGCACAATCAATGAAAGCAAACTTTGTGGACAACTGAACACGATCTTCTCTTGAAATTAGCTCTTTTGGAATTTCAACTCTTGTTTTGTTTCCTTATTTCTCCTAAAATTGTAAGCTTTTCCCCTTTCAATATATATCTCAATTTCAAGCTTGTCAAAATGTTGTCGCAAGTAACACTCCTTCCAATATTTTCCCAGCCTTTCATCATGCTCAGTACAACACTTTCTTCTTAGTTTTATGTTTTTTCTTGTGGTTGCTCAGGTTCCCTGCTGGTGTAAACTTGCACATTGAAAACATATGAAGTATCACTGAAACAACAGCACCATATTTTAATGCCATATTTGTCAGATGTTGAGGAATATATTGCTTGGCACCTTCCTCTAAACCTAACTAACTGCTCTATAGTAGCTAAAATAACATGTTTCGAATAGAAAGCCCTTAGAAATGGAAAACCTGCAAGACTCAAGGCACTTACATTTAAAAACACTAACAACAAGAGATTTTGTATCGTAACCCTTCCTATTAAACGCATGTCTTGTTACATTGCACGACGCAACATAATAGTCCTGTAGATGTTTCGCCCAATTGTTGAATACTTGATTAAATTTAACATTTCATTTATGTTGTCGTCTATGTTGGACATTATCTTCTTCTTCTTCTTCTTCTTCTTCTTCTTCTTCTTCTTCTTCTTCTTCTTCTTCTTCTTCTTCTTCTTCTTCTTCTTCTTCTTCTTCTTTCGTTCGCTTGAAATATGTATATAACAACAATGTTGTTTCTTGTATGAATCTAACAGTCTTTTTAGTTAACTCAGCGGTCCATAGAGTTTGTCTTCCAATGTTGTCTCTCTAGGCGAGAAGGTTTGCCTGGATATTTTGTAGTTTGGGCAGTCTTCGAGTATGTTCTCTGCAGTATGCGACGCCAAACTACATGTGCAGAGTCACCAATCTTGAATTTTGTATACATGTGGTTGCGTAATCTATTGCGTCATGTTCTGAGGCGCAGAATAATGACTTGTTCTGGTCTGTCCATAACGTGGTAGTCGTCTTGGGCAGGTTTTGGTGGCTTTCTTACTGATTTGATCATTCTTTTCTTTTGGTTGTGTGAAATGGATACATCAGGCCGTTCTTCTTTTGCTCCTTCTTTAGCTAATCGATCAGCTCTGTCGTTTCCGGGTACACCATAATGGGATGGTATCCACTGTATGGTGACCTTATGCTGACTGCTAAGTTCAGAATGTAGTGTCCTTAGTACTGGCAATTTCCCAGAAAGGAGTGCCTTGAGTACTGATTTTGCATCTGTCAATAGCACCACAGGCTGTGTACCATGGCTGGTATTTAGTAATTTCTCTGTTGCTACCTTGATTGCCTCAGTTTCAGCATCATAGTTATGGCAGTACTTTCCTGTTGGAACTCTGGCCGTTTCCCTAGTATTATTTGGGTATTCTATTTACACTCCCGTTCCTACATTTCGAACAGCAGTTTGTGCTGACCCATCTGTGTAGACTCGGATCCAAAGGCCCTGTGGGTATTCGTCACACAGGAAGCTGAGAGTGGCTGTTCTGCGCTGTACACTGTTCTGTTATTCCTTGTCAAATATTCCTCGCACTTTTGTCTGGATTTGTAGTGATAGTCTATGTTCATCTTTCCATGGAGTTCGCCTTGCAATAGTTGTCAGGTGGATACCAACTGTGGGCAGATCGGCGGTTTATCTGCAGAATCTTTTGGCCTGGTGGATAAAACTACTTCTTTTCAACCGAGCCATAACTAAGTTTTCAAATCGGTTCTTCATAGAGTGGCCTGGCAAGCTGAGGAACTTTTCTGCTTGTATTAGTGTTTTCGTATCTCTACGCTCTCTCAGTGCTTGTGTCCTCCCCATTTTCTCCATTGCTACTATAGAGGTTGATCTCATCCCTCCTGTGGTGACTCTAAGTGCTTGATTTTGCACCTTGTCTAGCTCTTGTAATGTGGTTTTTGATACTGAACGCCACGCAGTTGACACGTATTCCAGGTGTGGTCGTATGCTCTGTTGATAAACTTTGCTAAGCATTTTCCCACTGGCTCTCCGTGTGGCTCCACTTAGCTTTCTCAGAAAGGTTATTTTCCTTCTGGCTTTTGCTACTGCTTTTTTTATGTGTTTTCTCCATGTCAGCCTGTCATCAAATGTTACTCCAAGGTATGTTTGTTCTTTGTCTTCTCTTAGGGATGTTCCATTTATCTGGAAGATATCTTTTGTTTTGGAGAGGGGGTAAATAGAGTGGTGTTGCACTTGTCAGTGTTTATGCTAACACACCATCTATACGCCCATGCAACAAATGTATCTGCAGCTCTGCCAATGTCCTGCTTTACATATATGTTGCTCGGCGAGAAGATTCTCTGACAATTTCGCGAAATACAAACAACCAAGCAAATGTAGGAAGAGGAAACTCAGCGTTATAAAATGAATTTCAGAAGGGTGAACCGTAAAGTATGAAGGGAAAAACAATATCAAGTAATCGGTTCTTGTATTAACGCGATCTTGAAATAATCTTCATTCCCCCCCCCCCTGGAAACCCCAAAATTCCCCCCCCCCCCCCCGTGGGGGGGGGGGAATCCCCACCGGTTGAGAACCACTGGTCTAGAAGTTCCTACTTGTCTACTGAGCTACACTGCTAATATTTTAATGTCACACCAACTCACGATTCCATTGCTGGCCATCTTGACGAACAGCACAATCACCCTTAACACAGGAACTTCGTTTACTTTCTGCCGTCTCGGCATAACAAGTTGAGTTGAGGCTCTGTTCTATCAACAGGCATCTTGACGAACTTCGTAGCAATCTTACAATGCTTTACTTGATGTTCACAAACATCTGGGAATTTTGCAGACAACCTTCCTAGAGAACGCTACTCGCCATGACGTCAGTTCCGTCCGCTCAAGTCATCTCTCGAGGTCGTGGACTCTCGAGTGGTTCCCCTTTCTAGTGATTCATCATCACCACTCTCCGCGTGTCCTGCTCAACACGTTTTCTTGTTGGTGGATGGGTGGGGAATGTGCGTGTGGGTGGGGAGAGGTAGGTGGTGTGTTGGTTCGGGAAATGTGTGGGTGTGTGAGTGGGGGATGTGTGTGTGGGTGGGGGATTTGAGTGGTGTGTGGGTGGGGGTATTGCGGGGTGGGTGGGAATATTGTGTGGTATGTGTGGGTGGAGGATATGTGTGTGGTGTGTAGGTGGGGATGTGTGGTGGTATGTGTGTCTGGGATGTGTGGGTGAGGGATATGAGTGTGTGGTGCGTGGGTTGGGAATATTGTGTGGTAAGATGTGGGTTAGGGCATGTGAGGGTATGAGGAGGATGTATGTGTGGGTGTTGGGGTGTGTGTGAGTGGATTGGGGATGTATAGGTGGTTATGGAGATGTGTGTGTGTGTGTGTGTGTGTGTGTGTGTGTGTGTGGAGGGGTAGGGAGATGTCAGTTGGTGGGGATGTGTGTGTATGGTTTGGGGATGTGTGAGTGGATATGCGATGTGTGGGTTGGTGGAGGATGTGTGTGCGTGGTTGGGGAATCGATGGAGGTGTATTTGGGGATGGGTGGTTGGAGGTGTGGGTGGGGAGAGGATGTGTGAGTGGGGGTGGGTGGTTGGAGGTGTGGGTTGGGAGAGGATGTGTGGGTGTGTTGGTTAGGATGTGTATGTGGATTGGCGCGGGAAAAAAAGGAGAGTCTAGCATATGACTACGACCTCCTGCATGAGGATGGACGTGGAAGCAGTGACAGTGGAATTCCGTTGGTTAGAGGAGGCTACTGCAACACACAGCGTATTCATTACGGATTCTATGAGTATGCTTATTAAGGTGGAGAAATGAATGTTTCGTGTGGAATGGCTATCGTCACTTCAGATTTGCACAGATTGGGAGACATGTATGGATATTTTGCCCAGGCCATGCGGGGGTGCGGGGGAATTAATAGGTTGATAGGTTGATAGGGACCTGTCACCTCTTGGTGTTAGATTGCCTATGGACAAGTGAGAGGTGGTCATGCGTTTGTAGGGGAAGTGGAGAAGGCGGGGGAACAGATTGAGAAAGTATGTGGAAAAAATGAGATTGCGGAAGATCGGTAAGGGTTCTGGAAGATCTCAAAACTGAAAAGGAAGACCAGGAGAACTTTAAATCAGATAGCCGTGGGAACGATTAGTAGTATAACTCTTCGCTGGCTGTTGAATGAGAGGACGGAGAACATACAGGAATGTCCTGAGTGCAGCGATGTCGGTTCTTAACTCAACTCAACTAGTTAGTTAGTTAGTTAGTTAGTTAGTTAGTTAGTTAGATAGTTAGTTAGTTAGTTAGTTAGCTAGTTAGTTAGTTACCTTGTTTGTTTGTTTGTTAGTCGCGGTTCCAACTTCACAGCAAAGTGTCTTCCCATAATGCTATGTTCCTGTGCCAGAGTGTATCACACAAAATTCTCCTCACTGCCCCATGTGGAAAGTGGAACAAATAGGAGTCTCAACAAACCAATAGCCTGCATAGGTACACAATGCATGATTCTGCTCCCGGAATTAAAACACTAAAGTCCGCCACGAAAAGTACAGTACATCGTCGATGGAAGCGGCAGTCACTAAAAAACCAGTATCCACACATTACTGCATAAGGCAAATCCAGTGAGCTTAGTAAACGCCGGTCGCAATTTTTCTGAACATGCAGTTCACGACACAAACAACCGCGGACAGATGTAAAAGCACTCTATGTGAAATCCACAGCTCACTGTGTCACTCCATGCACTTAACACAGTAGCTGGTCGACGGAACCATGCATAACCAGTCCAACGTGAGGAAAGTGCTTAAACAAACCGTAGTTACAAGCATAAACACCCCAGAGGCCTTAACAGCTCAACCGCCTATCCTCCATGTTGGACCGGAAGACACTGATGTGTAATGTCTCCAGTTCGTTTTTCCCTATACAGTGAAAATATTTTTAGAAATTTAGAAGATATGAGAGGAATCGCCATTGGGTAACGTAACGTCAAGAAACAGTATTGATTGGAGACAGTAAACAGGATCTGAAACATTTAGTATATGCGGTTGTTGTAAACAATGAACAACTATGGTTATAATTGAATTGAAAGACGACACAGATTATGGTTGTCATTGGGAAGAAATAAATACCACAATGTGAAATACGGGTAAATGGGACTATTCTTAAATAAGTGACTCAGTACAACTATCTCGGAACAGTCATAACATATCCTATGGGAGGTGCCTTGAAGAGAACAGAATAAGAATCGCCATGGCAATGTAGTCCTTTGGAAAATGAAAAACATACTGACCAATATAAAGATGTCATGTGCTACAAGAAAATTACCGTTGAAGTGCTACCTAGAACCAGTTCAATTATATGGATGTGAGTAGACAAGCTGAAAAACATCTAATGGAGTGGAAATGTGGTTTCTGAGAAAAATGCAAAGAATACCATGGGGAGACAGAAGCAACAAATTAACACCGTAAACTGATTACCGAATTTAAATGTAGACAGTCAACATTATTTGGACACGTTATAAGAAATAAATTTGATAAATTGGTGACAACTGGCAAGATTCAGGGGAAAACAACAAAGTGAAGGCAGAGAAGAAATATCTGGATGACTTGGCCACGTAGTATGGTCGAGACAAGAACACGGAACTGATCCACAGTTCTAGTGATCGTCTGAGATTGTGAAACATGACGGCCCACGCTTATCGGCATGGCACACAATGCAGATTATCTATATTTGTTTTTTACTTAAGCATTGTACAAAATATGCACTTCTTTGTTATATTTGAATTGTCTATACTGATCTCTTTTTGTTGCTTAAGTCTCAGTTGTATTCCAGGTAGTTCTTTTTACATGATAATGTTTCAATCTTATTTTTACCATCATGCTTTGTTTTGAACGACAGCAGTATAATTTAGAAATATTTTCTGAATTATGATGTAATCAGTTTGGTTTTGCACATCTTTACCAGGGCTACATCACATACAAAGACGTCTAGTCGTGCTACTTCAACAATGTATTTTAAATAATCATATTAATAATCTATGTCCACTTTACCATTGCCTCTTCCGAATCCGCATTGTCCAATTGAATTCTTAGATTATTTGTTTCCATACTTTTACTTTGAAGTCACCCATTATAATTGTGGCCTCAGGTTATTGACATTCTGCAATCACTTCCCCTAATCTATAAATATAAAAGAGAATGTTTGTTTGTGTCTTTGTTTGTGTGTCCTTTATGCGTTCCCGAACGGTCCATCCGATTGAGATTAAATTTTCTACAGATGTTGCTCTCAATCCAGCGGATCCAACTGACATAGTCTGTTAGTTTAAAATCAACAATTTTTCCTCAAGCATGAAAGAAAAAGATGCAAGCTTCAGAAACAGACGAAGAAATGGCCTGCCATATTGCTCCAAGGGAACTCACTCTCTGATTAAACCAGAAATTAGTTATGAACAGTTGTTGTTCTCACTCCCGCGGATCCAACTGAAATAGTTAGTTACTTTAAAGTCAATTTTTAATTTTTGGGAGCGGGAACGGGATACAGGAACGGGAACGGGAGCATGGATCGAACGCATACTCTGTGCACTTAGAGAAATGTATTTGAATGTATAATGACTACATATATGAATTCACCGCTCCCCGCCAGGTGCCTGTTGATGCGGGCCGGGTCGTCAAGTTCTTCATGAAATAAGTCTGTTTCTATCTCAGATTACGAGAAGTGTTGGCATCTAAAACATGCTGCACGTCACTTGCAGCACGATGCCATCAACCCCAAGTTTATTCACTAGATAATTTTATGTTCAGTAATTTGCTGGCTTCTCTGGAGTAGATGTAGCGAACGCGATTCGCAATACCGAATGCGAAATCAGTTGCAGGCGATTTGGAAGCAGGCTACTTTGCTTTTTGATTTTTAATAATGGTATGAGCCTTGGACTACTCAATCAATCTATCAGGTGCCATCTCCACAATGAAGGTTTGCTGCAATGAATCTCCAACACTCTCTGTCTCTTGTCATGACTGCACATTATGTCAGGCTGATGTTCGTCCATCTCTTGATGTTATCTTCCCACTTGTATCATTATCTACCTCTTGCTTGCTTGCCCTCAACCTTTCCCTCCAGTATGCTTTTTATAAGGGTTTCATGTCTTTTAACATGGCCGAAATATTTCACTTGCCTCCTCTTTATTTCCTCAATCAACTCTCACTCTTCATTCCCAGTTTTTCTAGAACCTCTGCATTTTATTGTTTTTGTTTCCGTGAAATACGACATATTCGTTAGATTGTTTTTTTTTCCCCATGAAATACGACATATTCGTCTGTATATCCACATCTCCAGGGCTTCTAAGCGACTAGTTGCTTGTTCAATGTCCAGGCTTCCGCGCCATACAGTAGCGTTGAATTTACGTAGCATTTGACAATTCTCATCTTTAATGCGTTATTAATCTCTCTAGATGTTAATACTGATTTCAAGCTGTTGAAAGCATTTTTGGCCATTGGTATTCTCTTTTTGATTTCTATTTCACTTCTGCCATCATCTGTTATTATATGTCCAAGATAGGAGAAACTTGTTACTTGTTCTAGTATCTGCCCGTTTACTGTGATGTTCAATGATGACCTTTCCTTTTCACTGCTAAGTATCATAGTTGTTTTTTTTTTTTTTGTATGTTAATATCTAAGCCACATTCTGCACTGTGCCTGTTTACTTGTTCCACTAGTTCTTATAACTCTTGCTCACTTTCTGTTAGTAAAACGGTATCGTCAGCATAACTAAGATTGTTTATGATTCTTCCACTAATGTTAAGTCCAGACATTTCAACTTGTTTAAAAATTCTTTCTGTGTATAGGTTGAAGAGGCTTGAGGACAGTACACATCCCTGCCGAACTCCTCTTTTTTTCTCTATAGGCGACAAATAGTTATTTCCGCATCTAATAGACGCCACTTGTTCCCAGTACAAGTTACTAATAAGTCTGATGTCCTTTCTGTCTTCTCCTATATCTTGAAGGCACGTAATTAGTTGTTCATTTTGTACTCTATCAAAAGCTTTCTTATAGTCTATAAAACAGACATATATACTTTTTTGAACTTCGATATATTTTTCAATTAACATACTCAAAGAGATAATTGCTTCTCTGGTGCCGCTGTTTTTGCGGAACCCAAATTGTTCTTCAGCTACTTCCTCGTCTATATTATGTTGAATTATTTCTTGTATGACCTTGAGTAATATCTTAGTTATGTTTCTCATTAAGCTAATAGTTCTGTAATCCACACAATCTTGGCTCTTGGCTTCTTCGGTAGTGTGATGAAAACGGATGTTTTCAAATCCTTAGGGATGTACTCGGTATTATATATATATATATATATATATATATATATATATATATATATATATATATATATATATATATATATATATACATACTAGATGACCCGGCCCGGCTTCGCCCAGGCCCTGGCGGGGATCTGTCTGTCTGTCTGTCTGTCTGTCTGTCTGTCTGTCTGTCTGTCTGTCTGTCTGGCCCGGCCCGGCTTCGCCCAGCTCCTGGTGGGGAGCATCTCATTTAATTCATATTAGTAGCCATATAAGCTCCCGTTCCCGACTATCTGTCTGTCTGTCTGTCTATCTGTCTGTCTGGCCCGGCCCGGCTTCATCCAGTCCCTGGTGGGGAACATCTCATTTATTTAATTCATATAAGTAGTCATATAAGCTCCCGTTCCCGACTATCTGTCTGTCTGTCTGTCTGTCTGTCTGACCCGGCCCGGCTTCGCCCAGACCCTGGTGGGGAGCATCTCATTTAATTCATATAAGTAGCCATATAAGCTCC
>OY992884.1:66527625-66677625 GCA_963921405.1 Cepaea hortensis
TGCCCACTCACCATGTTACAATAGAATAACAGAATAGCTACCTAGAAATATGCCCCACTCACCATGTTACAATCACCATGTTACAATAGAATAACACAATACTAAAGAATTACAATAGAATAACAGAATAGCTAATAGAAAATGCCCACTCACCATGTTACAATAGAATAACAGAATAGCTAATAGAAAATGCCCACTCACCATGTTACAATAGAATAACAGAATAGCTAATAGAAAATGCCCACTCACCATGTTACAATAGAATAACAGAATAGCTAATAGAAAATGCCCACTCACCATGTTACAATAGAATAACAGAATAGCTAATAGAAAATGCCCACTCACCATGTTACAATAGAATAACAGAATAGCTAATAGAAAATGCCCACTCACCATGTTACAATAGAATAACAGAATAGCTAATAGAAAATGCCCACTCACCATGTTACAATAGAATAACAGAATAGCTACTAGAAAATGCCCACTCACCATGTTACAATAGAATAACAGAATAGCTACTAGAAAATGCCCACTCACCATGTTACAATAGAATAACAGAATAGCTACTAGAAAATGCCCACTCACCATGTTACAATAGAATAACAGAATAGCTACTAGAAAATGCCCACTCACCATGTTACAATAGAATAACAGAATAGCTACTAGAAAATGCCCACTCACCATGTTACAATAGAATAACAGAATAGCTACTAGAAAATGCCCACTCACCATGTTACAATAGAATAACAGAATAGCTACTAGAAAATGCCCACTCACCATGTTACAATAGAATAACAGAATAGCTACTAGAAAATGCCCACTCACCATGTTACAATAGAATAACAGAATAGCTACTAGAAAATGCCCACTCACCATGTTACAATAGAATAACAGAATAGCTACTAGAAAATGCCCACTCACCATGTTACAATAGAATAACAGAATAGCTACTAGAAAATGCCCACTCACCATGTTACAATAGAATAACAGAATAGCTACTAGAAAATGCCCACTCACCATGTTACAATAGAATAACAGAATAGCTACTAGAAAATGCCCACTCACCATGTTACAATAGAATAACAGAAAAGCTACTAGAAAATGCCCACTCACCATGTTACAATAGAATAACAGAATAGCTACTAGAAAATGCCCACTCACCATGTTACAATAGAATAACAGAATAGCTACTAGAAAATGCCCACTCACCATGTTACAATAGAATAACAGAATAGCTACTAGAAAATGCCCACTCACCATGTTACAATAGAATAACAGAATAGCTACTAGAAAATGCCCACTCACCATGTTACAATAGAATAACAGAATAGCTACTAGAAAATGCCCACTCACCATGTTACAATAGAATAACAGAATAGCTACTAGAAAATGCCCACTCACCATGTTACAATAGAATAACAGAATAGCTACTAGAAAATGCCCACTCACCATGTTACAATAGAATAACAGAATAGCTACTAGAAAATGCCCACTCACCATGTTACAATAGAATAACAGAATAGCTACTAGAAAATGCCCACTCACCATGTTACAATAGAATAACAGAATAGCTACTAGAAAATGCCCACTCACCATGTTACAATAGAATAACAGAATAGCTACTAGAAAATGCCCACTCACCATGTTACAATAGAATAACAGAATAGCTACTAGAAAATGCCCACTCACCATGTTACAATAGAATAACAGAATAGCTACTAGAAAATGCCCACTCACCATGTTACAATAGAATAACAGAATAGCTACTAGAAAATGCCCACTCACCATGTTACAATAGAATAACAGAATAGCTACTAGAAAATGCCCACTCACCATGTTACAATAGAATAACAGAATAGCTAATAGAAAATGCCCACTCACCATGTTACAATAGAATAACAGAATAGCTATAGAAAATGCCCACTCACCATGTTACAATAGAATAACAGAATAGCTAATAGAAAATGCCCACTCACCATGTTACAATAGAATAACAGAATAGCTAATAGAAAATGCCCACTCACCATGTTACAATAGAATAACAGAATAGCTAATAGAAAATGCCCACTCACCATGTTACAATAGAATAACAGAATAGCTAATAGAAAATGCCCACTCACCATGTTACAATAGAATAACAGAATAGCTAATAGAAAATGCCCACTCACCATGTTACAATAGAATAACAGAATAGCTAATAGAAAATGCCCACTCACCATGTTACAATAGAATAACCGAATAGCTACTAGAAAATGCCCACTCACCATGTTACAATAGAATAACAGAATAGCTAATAGAAAATGCCCACTCACCATGTTACAATAGAATAACCGAATAGCTAATAGAAAATGCCCACTCACCATGTTACAATAGAATAACAGAATAGCTAATAGAAAATGCCCACTCACCATGTTACAATAGAATAACAGAATAGCTAATAGAAAATGCCCACTCACCATGTTACAATAGAATAACAGAATAGCTACTAGAAAATGCCCACTCACCATGTTACAATAGAATAACAGAATAGCTACTAGAAAATGCCCACTCACCATGTTACAATAGAATAACAGAATAGCTACTAGAAAATGCCCACTCACCATGTTACAATAGAATAACAGAATAGCTACTAGAAAATGCCCACTCACCATGTTACAATAGAATAACAGAATAGCTACTAGAAAATGCCCACTCACCATGTTACAATAGAATAACAGAATAGCTACTAGAAAATGCCCACTCACCATGTTACAATAGAATAACAGAATAGCTACTAGAAAATGCCCACTCACCATGTTACAATAGAATAACAGAATAGCTACTAGAAAATGCCACTCACCATGTTACAATAGAATAACAGAATAGCTACTAGAAAATGCCCACTCACCATGTTACAATAGAATAACAGAATAGCTAATAGAAAATGCCCACTCACCATGTTACAATAGAATAACAGAATAGCTACTAGAAAATGCCCACTCACCATGTTACAATAGAATAACAGAATAGCTACTAGAAAATGCCCACTCACCATGTTACAATAGAATAACAGAATAGCTACTAGAAAATGCCCACTCACCATGTTACAATAGAATAACAGAATAGCTAATAGAAAATGCCCACTCACCATGTTACAATAGAATAACAGAATAGCTACTAGAAAATGCCCACTCACCATGTTACAATAGAATAACAGAATAGCTAATAGAAAATGCCCACTCACCATGTTACAATAGAATAACAGAATAGCTACTAGAAAATGCCCACTCACCATGTTACAATAGAATAACAGAATAGCTACTAGAAAATGCCCACTCACCATGTTACAATAGAATAACAGAATAGCTACTAGAAAATGCCCACTCACCATGTTACAATAGAATAACAGAATAGCTAATAGAAAATGCCCACTCACCATGTTACAATAGAATAACACAATAGCTAATAGAAAATGCCCACTCACCATGTTACAATAGAATAACAGAATAGCTAATAGAAAATGCCCACTCACCATGTTACAATAGAATAACAGAATAGCTAATAGAAAATGC
Organism: Cepaea hortensis; assembly: GCA_963921405.1. Classification (NCBI taxonomy): domain Eukaryota; kingdom Metazoa; phylum Mollusca; class Gastropoda; order Stylommatophora; family Helicidae; genus Cepaea; species Cepaea hortensis. The sequence continues at coordinate 66,531,177 of OY992884.1, forward strand.
CCACTCACCATGTTACAATAGAATAACAGAATAGCTAATAGAAAATGCCCACTCACCATGTTACAATAGAATAACAGAATAGCTAATAGAAAATGCCCACTCACCATGTTACAATAGAATAACAGAATAGCTAATAGAAAATGCCCACTCACCATGTTACAATAGAATAACCGAATAGCTAATAGAAAATGCCCACTCACCATGTTACAATAGAATAACCGAATAGCTAATAGAAAATGCCCACTCACCATGTTACAATAGAATAACAGAATAGCTACTAGAAAATGCCCACTCACCATGTTACAATAGAATAACAGAATAGCTACTAGAAAATGCCCACTCACCATGTTACAATAGAATAACAGAATAGCTACTAGAAAATGCCCACTCACCATGTTACAATAGAATAACAGAATAGCTACTAGAAAATGCCCACTCACCATGTTACAATAGAATAACAGAATAGCTACTAGAAAATGCCCACTCACCATGTTACAATAGAATAACAGAATAGCTACTAGAAAATGCCCACTCACCATGTTACAATAGAATAACAGAATAGCTACTAGAAAATGCCCACTCACCATGTTACAATAGAATAACAGAATAGCTACTAGAAAATGCCCACTCACCATGTTACAATAGAATAACAGAATAGCTACTAGAAAATGCCCACTCACCATGTTACAATAGAATAACAGAATAGCTACTAGAAAATGCCCACTCACCATGTTACAATAGAATAACAGAATAGCTACTAGAAAATGCCCACTCACCATGTTACAATAGAATAACAAAATAGCTACTAGAAAATGCCCACTCACCATGTTACAATAGAATAACAGAATAGCTACTAGAAAATGCCCACTCACCATGTTACAATAGAATAACAGAATAGCTACTAGAAAATGCCCACTCACCATGTTACAATAGAATAACAGAATAGCTACTAGAAAATGCCCACTCACCATGTTACAATAGAATAACAGAATAGCTACTAGAAAATGCCCACTCACCATGTTACAATAGAATAACAGAATAGCTAATAGAAAATGCCCACTCACCATGTTACAATAGAATAACAGAATAGCTACTAGAAAATGCCCACTCACCATGTTACAATAGAATAACAGAATAGCTACTAGAAAATGCCCACTCACCATGTTACAATAGAATAACAGAATAGCTACTAGAAAATGCCCACTCACCATGTTACAATAGAATAACAGAATAGCTACTAGAAAATGCCCACTCACCATGTTACAATAGAATAACAGAATAGCTAATAGAAAATGCCCACTCACCATGTTACAATAGAATAACAGAATAGCTACTAGAAAATGCCCACTCACCATGTTACAATAGAATAACAGAATAGCTACTAGAAAATGCCCACTCACCATGTTACAATAGAATAACAGAATAGCTACTAGAAAATGCCCACTCACCATGTTACAATAGAATAACAGAATAGCTAATAGAAAATGCCCACTCACCATGTTACAATAGAATAACAGAATAGCTAATAGAAAATGCCCACTCACCATGTTACAATAGAATAACAGAATAGCTAATAGAAAATGCCCACTCACCATGTTACAATAGAATAACAGAATAGCTAATAGAAAATGCCCACTCACCATGTTACAATAGAATAACAGAATAGCTAATAGAAAATGCCCACTCACCATGTTACAATAGAATAACAGAATAGCTAATAGAAAATGCCCACTCACCATGTTACAATAGAATAACAGAATAGCTAATAGAAAATGCCCACTCACCATGTTACAATAGAATAACCGAATAGCTAATAGAAAATGCCCACTCACCATGTTACAATAGAATAACCGGATAGCTAATAGAAAATGCCCACTCACCATGTTACAATAGAATAACAGAATAGCTACTAGAAAATGCCCACTCACCATGTTACAATAGAATAACAGAATAGCTACTAGAAAATGCCCACTCACCATGTTACAATAGAATAACAGAATAGCTACTAGAAAATGCCCACTCACCATGTTACAATAGAATAACAGAATAGCTACTAGAAAATGCCCACTCACCATGTTACAATAGAATAACAGAATAGCTACTAGAAAATGCCCACTCACCATGTTACAATAGAATAACAGAATAGCTACTAGAAAATGCCCACTCACCATGTTACAATAGAATAACAGAATAGCTACTAGAAAATGCCCACTCACCATGTTACAATAGAATAACACAATAGCTACTAGAAAATGCCCACTCACCATGTTACAATAGAATAACAGAATAGCTACTAGAAAATGCCCACTCACCATGTTACAATAGAATAACAGAATAGCTACTAGAAAATGCCCACTCACCATGTTACAATAGAATAACAGAATAGCTACTAGAAAATGCCCACTCACCATGTTACAATAGAATAACAGAATAGCTACTAGAAAATGCCCACTCACCATGTTACAATAGAATAACAGAATAGCTACTAGAAAATGCCCACTCACCATGTTACAATAGAATAACAGAATAGCTACTAGAAAATGCCCACTCACCATGTTACAATAGAATAACAGAATAGCTACTAGAAAATGCCCACTCACCATGTTACAATAGAATAACAGAATAGCTACTAGAAAATGCCCACTCACCATGTTACAATAGAATAACAGAATAGCTAATAGAAAATGCCCACTCACCATGTTACAATAGAATAACAGAATAGCTACTAGAAAATGCCCACTCACCATGTTACAATAGAATAACAGAATAGCTACTAGAAAATGCCCACTCACCATGTTACAATAGAATAACAGAATAGCTACTAGAAAATGCCCACTCACCATGTTACAATAGAATAACAGAATAGCTACTAGAAAATGCCCACTCACCATGTTACAATAGAATAACAGAATAGCTAATAGAAAATGCCCACTCACCATGTTACAATAGAATAACAGAATAGCTACTAGAAAATGCCCACTCACCATGTTACAATAGAATAACAGAATAGCTACTAGAAAATGCCCACTCACCATGTTACAATAGAATAACAGAATAGCTAATAGAAAATGCCCACTCACCATGTTACAATAGAATAACACAATAGCTAATAGAAAATGCCCACTCACCATGTTACAATAGAATAACAGAATAGCTAATAGAAAATGCCCACTCACCATGTTACAATAGAATAACAGAATAGCTAATAGAAAATGCCCACTCACCATGTTACAATAGAATAACAGAATAGCTACTAGAAAATGCCCACTCACCATGTTACAATAGAATAACAGAATAGCTACTAGAAAATGCCCACTCACCATGTTACAATAGAATAACAGAATAGCTAATAGAAAATACCCACTCACCATGTTACAATAGAATAACACAATAGCTAATAGAAAATGCCCACTCACCATGTTACAATAGAATAACAGAATAGCTACTAGAAAATGCCCACTCACCATGTTACAATAGAATAACAGAATAGCTAATAGAAAATGCCCACTCACCATGTTACAATAGAATAACAGAATAGCTACTAGAAAATGCCCACTCACCATGTTACAATAGAATAACAGAATAGCTACTAGAAAATGCCCACTCACCATGTTACAATAGAATAACAGAATAGCTACTAGAAAATGCCCACTCACCATGTTACAATAGAATAACAGAATAGCTACTAGAAAATGCCCACTCACCATGTTACAATAGAATAACAGAATAGCTAATAGAAAATGCCCACTCACCATGTTACAATAGAATAACAGAATAGCTACTAGAAAATGCCCACTCACCATGTTACAATAGAATAACAGAATAGCTACTAGAAAATGCCCACTCACCATGTTACAATAGAATAACAGAATAGCTACTAGAAAATGCCCACTCACCATGTTACAATAGAATAACAGAATAGCTAATAGAAAATGCCCACTCACCATGTTACAATAGAATAACACAATAGCTAATAGAAAATGCCCACTCACCATGTTACAATAGAATAACAGAATAGCTAATAGAAAATGCCCACTCACCATGTTACAATAGAATAACAGAATAGCTAATAGAAAATGCCCACTCACCATGTTACAATAGAATAACAGAATAGCTAATAGAAAATGCCCACTCACCATGTTACAATAGAATAACAGAATAGCTAATAGAAAATGCCCACTCACCATGTTACAATAGAATAACAGAATAGCTAATAGAAAATGCCCACTCACCATGTTACAATAGAATAACAGAATAGCTAATAGAAAATGCCCACTCACCATGTTACAATAGAATAACCGAATAGCTAATAGAAAATGCCCACTCACCATGTTACAATAGAATAACCGAATAGCTAATAGAAAATGCCCACTCACCATGTTACAATAGAATAACAGAATAGCTACTAGAAAATGCCCACTCACCATGTTACAATAGAATAACAGAATAGCTACTAGAAAATGCCCACTCACCATGTTACAATAGCTAATAGAAAATGCCTACTCACCATGTTACAATAGAATAACAGAATAGCTAATAGAAAATGCCCACTCACCATGTTACAATAGCTAATAGAAAATGCCCACTCACCATGTTACAATAGAATAACACAATAGCTAATAGAAAATGCCCACTCACCATGTTACAATAGCTAATAGAAAATGCCTACTCACCATGTTACAATAGCTAATAGAAAATGCCCACTCACCATGTTACAATAGCTAATAGAAAATGCCCACTCACCATGTTACAATAGCTAATAGAAAATGCCCACTCACCATGTTACAATAGCTAATAGAAAATGCCCACTCACCATGTTACAATAGCTAATAGAAAATGCCCACTCACCATGTTACAATAGCTAATAGAAAATGCCCACTCACCATGTTACAATAGAATAACAGAATAGCTAATAGAAAATGCCCACTCACCATGTTACAATATAAGTTAAGTGTTCGTTGCGTAGGGACACTTGAGTCTGACCTCCATGGGGTCCACCAGGTACAGTTGAATCTAGAACAGAAAAATGTCTTTAGGAATAAACAAACTTGAATGAACCTGGAACTTGGATTACAGAGCTGTCATGATGCACTGGCACTTCTCCACCTGGTACAGAAGAGCTGTTAACTGTAGGCAAGTTAGTGCACTAATCACCACACCACAGAGTTGCCTTGCACATATGCAGAACATCAATAACCAAGGCAAAGAGTAGTAACAATGTAGCTACAGGCATGTTGTAAAAGGTATTTAAAAGTAGGGCCGGAATGAGACTGGCAACCTCATCCTGTAGAAAACTTGGCCATAAAATACAACAAATCATGAACAAACCCACAACGGGTTCGACGTGAGTTATTTGATGGCACATGCTCTATTGAGGGATAAATGTGTTGAAGAAAAGAGATTACCCATACTAATGATACACCAGGGCCATGCATCATACTGGTCACGACCAAGCTTAACTTTCTCTCTTGGAAATAGACGCTAGTATGGTTAATGAAGGATAATTGATCATGATCTTTGTCACAATGAAGCCTGCTGCAAATTACAAATGAGTCTCTTCAATTTGTACTGATGATAATCTGCATGCATCTCCAGCACACACCAGATGGATAGTTCACAAGCATCATTGGAAAGACCCAAACAGGCATGGGGAACGGGGTTGCCTAGGTGGGGCCTGTGTTGACAGACTAGCAAACACAAACCGTATTTAAAATAAGCTACAGATGTTGGAAGCAGACCACCTTTGTTAATTTTTAACAGTGGTATGAGCAATGGAAAGCAATGGCAAACTACTGAATGTAAACTTGCCTTGAAAATCACAAACGGCCAAAACATGCTGGGGTTGATTGTGACGTTCTGTAAAGAACACATGACTAAGTTTAGCTGGTATTTTAATCCAAATGAACACAAAATATAACAAGCATTCCTCACTTCCTAGCTATATTTTGTTTTCATCTGAATTCCAGTACTCGAGCAGTAGTCACCACTCCTCCTCTCTCCGTTTTAGAAATACCTGTTTGGATTTTCTTATCATGCCCCACAATTTTATTTGTCACCTTGTGCATTCTCATTAGAAATATTCATGTTTGTTTGTTCATTGATAAAGACTTTAATGAAGATGTTTGCTTATATCTGTGCATTTTCCCTTCCATAGAGCTTCCTAGTTCTATTTTATGTTCATTTGGGTTCCACGACTGGAAAGAGTGTTTTACTTGGGACAGAACCACTCCAACATTCGTCAAGGCTTACAAGAGTCAGCAACTTGAATCGACAGTGTTCTCACAACAATGCACACTAACAGACAAAACATAAGAAATGATGTATTACAAATTTATAACTAACCAGCACCAACTGAACAAAAAGATCCAACAACTTAAGAGAACTAGGAAATGAACAGACATAAGAACTTGAATTAATAAGATTGGAGACTAGGGCAACCTAACATGAGAATACTTAGATCAACTATAGGTAAAATTAACATAAAGTTTTACTGAAACGGGTGAGGCAGTAGCGTATGGTTAGCATGCTTGCCAGCCAGCCGAGTGGTCATGTGGTTGAGTCCCCACTGAGGCAGATTTTTACAATGATCTGGGATACCAGAATGACCCAGACTAAAATTAGTGCCAGGAAATATCATAGAAAGTAAAGGTGGCCGGCGAGAACATTGACCACATGACCCATCAAGTGAACATTGACCACATGACCCATCAAGTGAACATTGACCACATGACCCATCAAGTGAACACTGACTGCATGACCCATCAAGTGAACATTGACCGCATGACCCATCAAGTGAACATTGACCGCATGACCCATCAAGTGAACACTGACTGCATGACCCATCAAGTGAACATAGACCGCATGACCCATCAAGTGAACACTGACTGCATGACCCATCAAGTGAACATTGACCACATGACCCATCAAGTGAACATAGACCGCATTACACAATCAAGTGAACACTGACTGCATGACCCATCAAGTGAACATAGACTGCATGACCCATCAAGTGAACACTGACTGCATGACCCATCAAGTGAACACTGACTGCATGACCCATCAAGTGAACATAGACCGCATGACCCATCAAGTGAACACTGACTGCATGACCCATCAAGTGAACATAGACCACATGACCCATCAAGTGAACATTGACCGTATGACCCATCAAGTGAACACTGACCGCATGACCCATCAAGTGAACATTGACCGCATGACCCATCAAGTGAACATAGACCTCATGACCCATCAAGTGAACACTGACCACATGACCCATCAAGTGAACATAGACCGCATGACCCATCAAGTGAACACTGACTGCATGACCCATCAAGTGAACATAGACCGCATGACCCATCAAGTGAACACTGACTGCATGACCCATCAAGTGAACATTGACTGCATGACCCATCAAGTGAACATTGACCACATGACCCATCAAGTGAACATTGACCACATGACCAATCAAATGAACACTGACCACATGACCCATCAAGTGAACACTGACCACATGACCCATCAAGTGAACACTGACCGCATGACCCATCAAGTGAACACTGACTGCATGACCCATCAAGTGAACATAGACCGCATGACCCATCAAGTGAACACTGACTGCATGACCCATCAAGTGATCACTGACTGCATGACCCATCAAGTGAACATTGACCGCATGAACCATCAAGTGAACATTGAACGCATGACCGATGAAGTGAACATTGACCACATGACCCATCAAGTGAACATAGACCGCATGACCCATCAAGTGAACACTGACTACATGACCCATCAAGTGAACATAGACCGCATGACCCATCAAGTGAACACTGACTGCATGACCCATCAAGTGAACATAGACCGCATGACCCATCAAGTGAACACTGACTGCATGACCCATCAAGTGAACATAGACCGCATGACCCATCAAGTGAACAATGACTGCATGACCCATCAAGTGAACATTGACCGCATGACCCATCAAGTGAACATTGAACGCATGAACCATCAAGTGAACATTGACCACATGGCCCATCAAGTGAACACTGACCGCATGACCCATCAAGTGAACACTGACCACATGACCCATCAAGTGAACACTGACTGCATGACCCATCAAGTGACCGCATGACCCATCAAGTGAACACTGACTGCATCACCCATCAAGTGAACATAGACCGCATGACCCATCATGTGAACACTGACTGCATGACCCATCAAGTTAACATTGACCGCATGACCCATCAAGTGAACATTGAACGCATGACCCATGAAGTGAATATTGACCACATGACCCATCAAGTGAACATAGACCGCATGACCCATAAAGTGAACATAGACCGCATGACCCATGAAGTGAACACTGACCACATGACCCATCAGGTGAACATAGACCGCATGACCCATCAAGTGAACACTGAATTCATGACCCATCAAGTGAACATAGACCGCATGACCCATCATGTGAACACTGACTGCATGACCCATCAAGTGAACACTGACTGCATGACCCATCAAGTGAACATTGACCGCATGACCCATCAAGTGAACATTGAACACATGACCCATCAAGTGAACATTGACCACATGACCCATCAAGTGAACATTGACCACATGACCCATCAAGTGAACACTGACCGCATAACCCATCAAGTGAACACTGACCACATGACCCATCAAGTGAACACTGACCGCATGACCCATCAAGTGAACACTGACCGCATGACCCATCAAGTGAACACTGACCGCATGACCCATCAAGTGAACACTGACTGCATGACCCATCAAGTGAACATTGACCGCATGACCCATCAAGTGAACATTGAATGCATGACCCATCAAGTGAACATTGACCGCATGACCCATCAAGTGGACACTGACTGCATGACCCATCAAGTGAACATTGACCGCATGACCCATCAAGTGGACACTGACTGCATGACCCATCAAGTGAACACTGACTGCATGACCCATCAAGTGGACACTGACTGCATGACCCATCAAGTGAACATTGAATGCATGACCCATCAAGTGAACATTGACCGCATGACCCATCAAGTGGACACTGACTGCATGACCCATCAAGTGAACATTGACCGCATGACCCATCAAGTGGACACTGACTGCATGACCCATCAAGTGAACACTGACCGCATGACCCATCAAGTGAACACTGGTCTATATAAATATGAGGCTAGCACCATATACCTGTAGGTGTGTACAAGGGTCATTGACCTTCTTGATCACATATTACTTAAACTATTGTGAATCTTCATGACGTAAATCACACATACTTGAATCTGCATCAATGAACACTTTTGAAGTGCCAGCAATTTCTGCCATCTCATCAACATCTCGAGTGAACCAAAAACCATCTTTCATTGGATCATTTCCTAGAAATGATTTCTGAAAAATATATGAGAAATATTAATCACAAATTGTCCGCATGTTAAACAAATTCATTAACCTTCTAAAAGCATATATGAAATCTAAATCCTAATGGATTAGTTCATACAAATCCAACTATCCAACCCAGTCTTAGAAAATGGACTCCAAAGTTCTGAAAGAATAGACCAGTGATGTGATACATCCCATACTACCCGAAGTGTAGCAATCATACATAGGGTATAGCAGGTAACACCACTGGCACCTTGCCGTCTTGACGGATGATAGTTTGTTACATTTTGCTTCAAAAAGGCATAATAACTACAATCCATGGCGGTAGCAAATGTTACTGATCAGACCAATTTGCACTGTGAATGTTCATCCACAATGGATGCATATAACCACATGATCATCTCCACCATCACGCACCATCCAACATCTCACGCGCTCAGTGTGTGACGTATCTGCAATCATTTTCCCCTTTGTCTTTATTCCATTTCTGATCTTTTCCCTCCATGCAACACAATCAGCGGCAACTTGCTCCCAAGGTGCAATAACAATGCCTGTATCAATTATGTACCGCTTACACACACTTTGTATCATAGAAGAGGCTGAACCCAAGATCTCTTACCCATCTGTAATTCACCAAACAATGATTTCATTTGCTATACTACCATCATCCATCCTCCTAACGTGTAAATGTAGTGACACCTGTAGGTGTCTCCCACCGTCAAAGGCAACCCGTGGTGCCCCTGTCTACACCAACTGACAAGGACTTATAACCCATAACTGCTACCTCTCGCTTTGATTCCGAGACTGGCTAAGACCAGGAATGGAGTTATATCTCTCCATAGCACAAAGCCTGGGCTGAAATGTAGAGATAATGTGTTGCCCATGCAGCATGATCCCTCCCTCGACCTCAGTTCACTCCAGAGGAAAGGTATCACCAAGAGATCTGGAAAACGACAAGTTGCAGAAGCTGCCAGATCAGCAAAGCAATGCTCTAACTGTCCGCCTGTTGGAGCTTCGATCCTAAATCATGTTCACATTGATAGTCCCTTGCAGAATGTTGCTCTCAGCATGGCTGGCATTAAAGATTCTCGATCCCATGAGTTCTCTTAGCCTCATATTTGTAACAACCAATCAGTGCTTGAGGGGTGATGTCAATATAACCGCTGGCTGCCTTTACTTCCCTATACATTTCCAGGTTCTCATTTTTGGTTGGGTCAACTTGGAAGTCCAGGTTAAATTTAAACATGCACTTCAATGTAGATTCAAACCCATAACCACCAGGCCAGCCGCAAACATGCTAGCCACTGTGCCATGACAGCTCCTATACAGGTTCCCCAAATGCTGGTCTCCTAGATTCGAAGTGTTAACTAAGATCTGGTTGTCAGTGCAGAATGAAAGAAGACTAACAACTACAACAACCATGGGTAATTAACTGTCAAAGATCAAGGCCTTCTGAATGGTCACGAGTTCAGTGGGGCAACAGTATTAAATGGTAACTGAGGGGATCAACCAGCAGATATGAAACAAGCTGGACAGAAAATCACTAAGGCTGCATGGAAAGCCACAAGCGGTGTCTGCAAAACTCTCTATATGATCGTTACACCTCTAGTTATATCAGTGCCATGAGTCTATGAGGACAACAACTCAGACAATAGTTGTTAGTTGTAACAACTGGTCACGATAAGGATCATAATATATATAATATACATATATTAGGCAGATGGTGCAGGAGTCTCTGTGGCGAAGTGGTCAAGCCGTTTATCTCATGTTCTGCAGGTTGTGGGTTCGATTCCGGTTACGTCTTTCGGTTCACGAGTCGATTTTTCTCGGAGACACCTGAGGGTCGTCGCTAGAGCTACAGAGTTGGTGCAATACTTTCGGCAGGCCGTAATGCAGAAAGTGACCGAGCCATATGGGATAAAACCAGGGGCAATGAAGATGAACCTCTTGACTTGTAAGACTTTTTTTTATATTTAGGTGCAGGTGACCATTTCTCTAGCTCATAACTTTTTCTTTCCAAACAATCGGAGGACAATTTGATAATTATCTAGAATCCATTTTAAGAGGCTGCAGAGCCGTAGTGTTAAGAACATAGAATCTTATCACTGATGGCGATTGAGACTGGAAGGCTGCCTTGGTAAACAAGTGTACTTGCCACTAAATTACCATGGTTACTGGTCCACAGAAATAAAGGAATAACTAAAACCATTCATAAACAAAAGTACAAAATAATCTGAGAAGCTAGTAATCATTTCAAGAGTTAAGTTAGTTGCATATCCTTTACAGGACGTAGTTGTCAACCCCAAGACTTTTTGGCTGTTCGTGATTCCTGAGCAAGTTTATGTTCAGTAGTTTGCCATTACTTTCTGAACGACAAGCATCTATAACATTTCATAAAAAACCATCGCAAGCCAGTCTGCTGCTAAATTGCCCACATCTGTGTTTCGAACGTGTTATGCAGGATTACGAACTGTGCCAATAACCCCTTTGCCACGGAGCCAGCCATTTCAAGAGTAAACGCTGATAAATAACAATATTTACTCAAAGAATAATGTAAATGTTCTTACCCTGTCATTCAATCTGACAATCCCAGTGATTTCCACCTCTCCTTCAACCTGCGGACAAAATAATACAAAATTAGGAACAAGTTAGAAACTATCATTGGTTAATGCAGTTGCAAATCTAATCAAATTAATACTCTTTCTTCTTGAAGTCCATGTTGTGTGACATTGGTCATCATGTCTGTCCACAGTCTTCTGTCTCGTGTGCTGCCAGTCATTTCTAATACAGATGTTCCTCCGTGCTATGATGACAATCTATCCAGTATCTTCTTTCTTGGTCTTCCCTTGTCTCTTCCCCACTTCAATTTCCTCTTTTTATGTGTCGAAAGAATATGGACTGTCTTCTGAAGCAAGTAACTAGTTCTCTTGGTGTATTAATTCCTTTGTGATATCTTCATTATGCTTGTGATCTGTCCATGATGTACTTATCATTCTTATTTAAAACCACCCCATAATTCCTAAATCTGCTGATTGTCCATGATACACTTCTATACATCAAGACTGACCTGATACAGCTCACAAGAATGATCTTTCTCATTGTTATTGACAAAGAGATGGAATATCCTTTATCTTGTGAAATTCTGAGTTTGCTTGAACTATTCCACATCTAACTGCCATAATACATCTTCACTTTGCTGTTATCAAAGTACCCAAATGCTTAAACACGTGTATACATACACCAATATTGTTGAACAATGATTAATAGTTAATGAAGAATCAACATTGTAGCACCCTGCGCAAATCCATGGGTGGTCATTTTCTCTCCGGTCATATTCCTTACAATATATACTTTTCATAGCACACTGTACTTTTTCCAATGTCTACTGGTTATTCCAAACACTATATGCTTTTCATAGCACTCACTGCACCTTTCTCTGCTGTAAGTTGTAGATGCTGATCATTCCAAGAACACTAAAAAAGTCTTGAAGCAGAAGCCTGCCATGAGTCTGTGATGTGCTTGGGCTATCACATTGTGTAGGCCTGAAAGCAGTGACGAGAAGGTTACTTTATTTCCCTGTCTTTAGAGAACGATGAAAGCAGATACTGAATCCTCATCCCACCGCTCATGACATTATCACAGCATTAAAAAAAACTGTCTTTGCTCCATGTCCATTGCTGCCATAATCTTCAGTGCACCAAATCCCTTCTATGTTCTCATGACAACTCATTCCACATGATACCTGGACAGGCTTCCGTCAAAAGTGATTCCCAGGTATCTAAGTTTACTCTCTGTTAACATTTCTGCCATTTATTATGAGGCCTGGGACGTCAACCATAACAATCCTATTGTCCAGAGAGCACCATAACACAAGACGCCTTATCTGGATTGACATTATTCATCTCTGTACACCAGTCAATCACTTTGTTTACTGTCTCCTGCAACTATTTTGCTGTTTGCATCTTGTCTCTTCCCTGTCTATATGAAAGGACATCATCTGCAAATGTCAGTATCCTTCCAATCCTTGTTGCTTTAATGCTTGCAATCTTGCTTGTGTAAACATTGATTAGCAAAGGCAATATTGTAAATCCTTGTGGTAACCCCAGGGTAATAATGCAAACCTCCAAAGTCCATAAACCTAGGCAGAGAGCAACCCTACGAGAGTCCAGGGTAGCTGCTATCCAATTCACTACCCAGGGACTAATACCATTCTCCATAAGAGTGTGCATTAAGAGTTACTATATGCTGCCTCAAGATCCAGTGCTACTGCTACTGTTTCCTTAATTAATACAATTATGAAATTCAGCTGGATGGAATTCGGAAGAAGTAGAAGAGGTTGTGATTTCTGAAGTGATTGATTTTCTGTCATGAGTTAATTTATCATCATCAAATGTCTTGCCGACTGGTGGGGTGACCTTGCTTCTCTTCATCTGGTGATCTTCAAGAGCATGTACCATTCCATGATCACATCCCTCCGGGTAGTGACACAAGGCTGTCAGACATCTTCTCTTACTGCCTTCCTCTATCTTTCTATCCACACATATTTTAAGTTGTTAGAATATGTTCTAGTTTTAGTTTTCTCATAATGTGGTCAACAACAAAAAATTATGGCTGCCTCTTTCTGATTTTTGTGATAAGTTGTCGCCTCTTAGCCTCTTTCAACCATTTATTGGGGGGCTTCAAATCAAAAGCATAAATGTTTTTTTTTGGGGTGAATATGTTCTGAAAAAAGCAAAGAACAAATGTATTATTTTTCAATGTAGTCACCACTGTGTTCAGTGCAAGTCTTCTAGCACCGGTAACGTGCTTGTGTAGAAAAGAATTCTCTTGGTCATGTGTGTAACCACTCGGGGATCACTACTCGTGCCAGACCTATTGGCTCCCCTTTCACTGATTACAAAATGGATAACAGAATGCTGCTCCTCTTTGGTGCATGTCAAAAGTGGGATGGCCATCTTTAAACTGTCATTAGGATGTCACCGTGTTCCATGTTCGTATGCACCATGATGTCACTGCTTAACACTCCTGACATGCTTAACACTCTTGACATCCTCAACAACAATATTGACAGGTTACAAGACAATGGTGTGGTTATTGTAATTTCTATCACATATTTAAGGTTTTCATTTGAAGACCCTCATAGATTACTTATATTGGCTGTGTGAGATTATTAAACCAGAAAATTAACATATGCCAATAATTGTGTATTTCACCACCACTGCCAACGTTGTTATATCTACATCTTGCTAATGAATACAGCAGTTTGCGTTACCTGTCCTTCAGCTCTCATTTGTTGTGGTCTATCCTTGAATGGAACAAATCCACGGTTCACCAAAACAGTCTCACTGTTCAAGACAATAACAAAGCAACAGGTGATGACAAACAATAAATGCATATAAATCTCAAAACAATGTATTCCCTAAGTGAATGCAAACACAGAAGCCACAAACAATGTTTTGAAACAATTTATTGCCTGGCATATCACCCTGCATCTCAGTAAGTGCATACTGCAGAGTCACATATCATAAGAAGTGAATAAATTAATATTTTAGCTAAAACACTTAAAACATATTGTCACGGGTATTGTTTGAATGTGGAACATTTGTTATCCCCGGAACATTTGTTATCCCCGGAACATTTGTTATCCCCACGGTCATTTCAAATTTAACACAAACTCTTTCTGTTTGCACACAACCGGTTGGAACCAACTAATTGCTAACACCTCACTATATTTGAGTAATTGTTTATTGCTCGCTGAATACAGTAAATGAAACACTTTTTCTTTGTTAACATTATGACCATAGTTTATGAGGTATTGAGAAATCGACAAGGAGGGCATTTTATAACCTTTCGACTGCACATGGATTCTTGAAGACTGATTAACTCTCTTTCCATCAACACTGGTATACGTATGGATATCCATTGTATTGCCGAGCCTTGATAAGGGTCTCCAATTCCTCTTTTAGTGTGTCATCGTAGCAAATCTTTATGGCTCGATTAACCCCTTTACCGTGGAAAAAAATTTTTTTTTTTGTTATGCAAACTGTGTATTTTTTTTCTTTCATAATTTGATATGTTATGTTGTCCTGGCAAAATAAAATGTTTTTTAAGTGAAAATGAGTTGTCTTTTAGAAATTGTGAGGAAAATAAGAAATGTTCTGTACTAAATGGTATTGTAGATTCCAAGCTTGCTAATAAAAACTATGCAAATACATGCCCATAGGATACATGTATGTACGCATACATCTACACAAGCTATACTATGCATAAATTATAATCATACTACAAAGTTATAAATTATAATCATAATAAAATCACAATAAAAAGTTTTTTGTTCTTTCGTACCTTTTTTTTCTTGTTTACTGTCCACTTTCACTTTTGGCATCACGTGATGACCTACTTTTATCTTCCGCTGTTGAACTGGCTGTTGGATTAGCCGCCCTATGCATTTCCTATGCTATTTTTGTATTAACACGAGTTTACTCGGGACGCATGGCACACAGAAGACTTTTACATCTGATGACGAGTTAACTCGTGATGCACGGTTAAAGCCAACAATTTTTATGACGAGTTAACTTGTGACACACGGTAAAGGGGTTAAACAGGGTCCTTACGAGGCCACATTTATATTGGATAGGTGCAAAGCTACTGAAATTCAAGTATTGACCGGGCCATGTTTCTTTTTGATAGACTGCTCTTTGGAAGGTGCCAGCCTCTCAACGTCAGATCAGGATGTCAAAGACCGCTATGTTCATGGTCAATTGACACGAAGATCTCTTTGTCTATCAAATACTCTACAGACACATTGGCTAGTTCGAACAGTTACAGGAATTTGTTTATTGTGGAAATCAGTAACAAAACAAATCAGTAACAAAATAGTAACAATTTTATGAATCAGTAACAAAACAATTAGTAACAATGCAATCATTAAACACTACATTTCTTTCAAAACAGATTCCTTCAGCAACTACACACTTATGGCATTTATGAACCTTGTGGAATCATCCCTGTGACCCTTTCTGTGAAATCTCTCAAAGCTGCATTCCTGCATTTTACATATCTTGGAATCCTAGAATCTTGGAATCCTAGACATCTTGGAATCCTAGACAACTTTGAATAGCTATCATTACTGTGCCCATTTTAGATCATGAATCAATCAATCAGGTGCTGTCTCCACAATGAAGGTTAGCTGCAATGGATCTCCAACACTGTCTGTCAATCGCCTTGACTGTACATTTTGTCAGGCTGATGTTAGTCCATCTCTTGATGTTATCTTTCCACTTGTATCGTTGTCTACCTCTTGCTCGCTTGCCCTCAACCTTGCCTCCCAGTATGGTTTTTATAAGAGTATCTTGTCTTTTTATATAGCCGAAATATTTCACTTGCCTCCTCTTTATTTCTTTCATCAACTCTCTCTTCATTCCCAGTTTTTCTAGAACCTCTGCATTTGATTGTTTTTGTTTCAAATAAATATGACATATTCGTCTGTATATCCACATCTCCAGGGCTTCTATGCGACTTTCTAGTTGCTAGTTCAATGTCCAGGCTTCGCGCCATACAGTAGCATTGTATATGCATAGCATTTGACAATTCTCATTTTTAATGCGTTATTAATCTCTCTAGATGTTTATACTGATTTCACGCCGTTGAAAGCATTTTTGGCCATTCCTATTCTTTTTTAAATTTCTATTTCACTTCTTCCATCATCTGTTATTATATGTCCAAGATAGGAGAAACCTGTTACTTGTTCTAGTATCTGCCCGTTACTGTGATGTTCATTGGTGACCTTTCCTTTTCACTGCTAATTATCATAGGTTTTGTTTCTTGGATGTTAATATCTAAGCCACATTCTGCACTGTGCCTGTTTACTTGTTCCACTAGGTCTTGTAACTCTTGCTCACTTTCTGCTAGTAACACGGTATTGTCAGCATACCTAAGGTTATTTATGATTCTTCCATTGATGTTAAGTCCAGGCATTTCAACTTGTTTAAAAATTCTTTCTGTGTAAAGGTTGAAGAGGCTTGGGGACAGTACACATCCCTGCTGTACTCCTCTTTTTACCTCTATAAGCGACGAATAGTTATTACTGCATCTAATAGACGCCACTTGTTCCCAGTACAAGCTACTAATAGGTCTGATGTCCTTTCCGTCTGCTCATATATCTTGAAGGCACATAATTAGTCGTTCATGTTGTACTCTATCAAAAGCTTTCTTGTAGTCTATAAAACAAACATTTATACTTTGTTGAACTTCTATATATTTTTCAATTACATCCTCAAACAGATAATTGCTTCTCTGGTGCTGCTGTTTTTGCGGGACCCAAATTGTTCTTCAGCTACTTCCTCATCTATTTTATGTTGAATTCTTTTTTGTATGACCTCACAATCAACAGCTCCTGGCTTCTTCGGTAGTGTGATGAAAATGGATGTTTTCAAGTCCTTGGGGATGTACCCAGTATTATATATCATTACACAATTCTGTGATAGTTTCAATGCCAAAGCTGGATAAGGATTTTATCATCTCTGTTGTTATCTTGTCAGGACCTGCAGCCTTTCCTTCTTTCATCTTTTTAATAGTCTCTTCTACTACAGCCTTTAATATTCTTGGATCAAGAAACAAAGAAACAAACAGGCTCAGAAAATAAGTGGAATGTTCCAGTACTATTTAATCTACACTAAGTCTTTCATCAATGCAAACAATTCTCCAATCATGCTCAACTATTTACTGTTGTAGACAATTATATACTACTTGGATCACCATCAACACTAACAAGATCTTCATTGAAACATTTGTGCCACTAATAAATTGATTATGGCTTCATCTTAGTATCATCATATGCTCCCTAAAGTAACATAAGTGACTTTTCAAGCAAAACACTACATTTGATATTTGTACGTTGTTCAGTCAAGGTTGTTTTCAACTCTGACAATGCCACATACAATACACAGCCACTTCTGTTCTGGAGTAAATGAGATGGTTACATGAGCAATGGTGTTTTGTCAAAGTCACTACCATCTTATAATAAGTCGTTACCTCAGAAATAGCTGTCAATGGGGATAAAGTGAATAAAAGTCAGTCGAGTTTTAATCAAGTACGACAAGCCGCAAGACAGGTATTGAAAGAGTTAAACAACTGTAGACTAGAACAGATGGGTCAGTAAGACTGAAACAGCTCACAGAATATCAACGACAGGTAGCAACCTTAGTTAGGAAGACTGGTCATTTGAGGCGCGGACAGCGGACAGGTCTCACACATATTTCTGAATCTTCAGTTACAAGATACAGACGACTTCAACCTGTAACATTAAGAAATACAGATAAAGAACGATACATCAGTCATCTATACCTTCATCTATACCATCAATGAAGTAGTAACTTCAGTGAGACTGGAACTGATTAATAAACCCACCAGCAGAGCTCAAACATAAGTTGTACCTAGACAGTTTATCAGTAGTTTAAGTCACCTGTGGCTTTGCCCAGATCTGCTATGAACAGTAAAGACAGCACCAGCGTAAACAGTGTAGACATAGAAGACCAAACGCCAAGACTCGGTCATTTAGTAGTGGAGCGATGTATGTGTGTCAGCACAGAAAGTGTAGCAAAATACACGGTCGGTCGGCTACTGGAGCCTATGTGGTGAATATTGCCAATAAACTTTATGAGTTGCAGCTGAGTGTCTTTGAAAAACAAAGAATCTTAAGAGTCGAGAGAAATGACTTCATTGCACCGGGTTTTATCCCATTTTGCACGGTCTCTTTCTGCAGGGTGACCTGCCAGACGCAAACAAAGCATGAAAAAAAGCCACTTAAAAGTCGACAGGGTCGACTTCACTGCACCGGGTTTTTATCACATATGGCTCAATCTCTTTCCGCAGCACAGAAAGCGTCGCAAAAAGCATGACCTCCACAGCTCCAGCGATGACCCCAATGAGCCTCCGAAAAAATTCACCCATGAACTGAAGGACACGGCCCAGAATCAAACCCACAACCTTGGAAGCCCGAGTCAGATGGCTTGACCACTTCGCCACGGAGACTCCACATACAAACACAGAGCATGACCCCTGTAGCTCCAGCAACAACCCCCAGGAGTCTCTGAGAAAAACGCACTCATGAACCAAAAGACGTAGCCCGGAATCACACAACCTTCGGAGCGCAAGGCAGATGGCTTGACCACTTCACCATGGAGACTCCAGAGCAGCTGAGTGTTCTGTCAAGTATGTTATGAGCATCGTTCAGCAAGTGAGTGAGTGCGCCAAGGCGAAAACTGCCATAATTAAACGAGCCTAAACAATACCCCTAAATAACAACATGGATAAACTGGATGTTTCGTGGGGGGGCTATTGTGTTGACATTCTGGCGGCGGCATTATGCAGTGTATCTGTGCGGGCTGTTGTTTGTCAAGACTCCTGTCTTTTCCACATTGGGCAGTGGGGAGCGTTTTATGTGATATTCACTGGCACAGGAACGGAGCATAATGGGGACGACCCGTTGCTGTGAAGTTGGAACCGCGACTAACTAACTAACTAACAACATGGCAATAGCCAAGACCCAATGAGAACCAGATTAATACAGGACAAGATAACATAACTTGACATTTCCTGAACTTACTTTCTGTCCGCAAGCTTGAAAGGTGTAACAACATTCACCCCAGGTGTTGACCTAGTCTGTCCACCCATCTCTTCTCCAGCTCGAATGTCAGTTCTTGGTCCAATGAAGAGCTCACGTGCATGGTCAAAGGTGCCTCGAACTACCACTCTTTGGTACTCCATTTTATTCAAATCCTCTAGACTGTAAAATAGAAATGTGTTTTATACATTAAATCCGTCTTCACCAGCTACTTACTATAGCTTGACTGGTTACCCCATACACTGTATACTTTTCATAGCACACTCTAAAACTGTTCATAGTAAACTCTGTACCTTTTCCAATATCTCCTGGTTATTCCATAAACTATATACTTTTCATAGCAGACTGAATCTTTCCCAATGTCTACTGGTTATTCCATACACTACATACTTTTTGTAGTGTCATTCCATACACTAAATACTTTTCATAGCAGACTCTGAACCTTTCCCAATGTCTACTGGTTACTCCAAATACTTTACTTTTCTTAGCACATTCTGCACCAAGCACTGTTCCCTATACCTGCTAGTTACCCCATGTGCTATATACATTTCTTAGCCGACTATGCACCAAGCACCTTTCCCAATGTACAATGATTACTCCATGTACTATAAACTTGTTTTTAGCCTATTCTGTACCAGTAATCTTTCCCAATGTCTACTAATTACTCCATACACTATACTTTTCATAACACACTCTGTACCTTTCCCAATGTCTGCTGGCTTTTCCATATACTCTATACTTTTCACAGTATAATCTGTACCTTTCCCAGTGTCTACTGGTTACTCCATACACTATATTTTTCTTAGCATATTCCATACCAAGCACCTTACCCAATGTGCACTTACGAGGGTAAGATAATAAGTAAGTCACAAACGGCTGTAGAAAAATATCATCATCATTGGCACCTTGCCGTCTTGACAGACGATAGTTTGTGCTTTAAAAAGGCATAATAACTTTTACCTATGGCGGTACGCATGTGACTGATAAGGCCAATTTGCGCTGTAAATGTCCATTCACAGTGGGTGCATGTGAACATGTGGTCATTTCCACCATCATGCACCATCTTACGTCTCAAACGCTTGGTGTGTGACTTATCTGCAATAATTTTCTCCTTTGTCTTGATTCCATTTCTGATGTTTGCCCTCCATGCAACACGTTCAGCGGCGACTTGCTCCCAATGTGCATTATCAATGCCTGTATCAATCATGTCCCGCTTACACACATCTTTGTATCGTAGTAGAGGCCGACCCTGAGATCTCTTACCCATCTGTAATTCACCAAAAAAGATGTCCTTTGGTATTCTACCATCATCCATCCTCCTAAGATGTCCTATCCATCTAAGTCTACGAAGACTGAGCATGGAATAAACTGTCACACAACCTGATCTTTCCAAAGCTTCAGTATTTGTGATTTTGTCTTGCCACTTAATACCAAGAATTCTTTGCAGACACCGCATATGAAAGCTGTTTAAATGTTTCTCTTGGTGTGAGTAAGTTGTCCAGGTTTCACTGCCATAAAGAAGAGTACTAAGGACACAGGCTTGATAGACAAGGACTTTTGTTTTTGCAGTAAGCTTCCTGTTCTCCCAGACTCTTTTTGTTAACCTGTTCATTGTTGTTGCTGCCTTACCAATCCGGATGCTGATTTCCTGATCTAGGGATAATTTGCTATTTACCACTGATCCTTTTTTTTTTTTTTTTTTTTTGCGTATCCTTTTACAGGACTTAGCTGTCAACAGCAGCATCTTTCAGCTGTATGTTGATCTCTTGGCAAGATTACGCTCAGTAGTTTGCCATTGCTTTCTGAGCGGCCGGCTCAGTATCCGCAAGTCACGAGCGGGGGTCGAACCACCTCAGTTCTCGCTCCGCTGCGAGACTCTGCGTGATAAACGGGATTACAGAGAGAAAGTGTTGTAACCCCACAGCCAGAGAGACCGGCACCACTGATCCTAGATATGTAAAATGATCTACCATCTCTAGTGTGGCGTCGTCAATAAAGATTGATGGTACCCCATGTGCACCTTGTGACATAATCTGTGTCTTCTTTTTGCTATGATAACAACTTGAAACCAGTTTATGTTTACACATACATTGTCCCTTTATTTCTCAACATAATTTCCACCAACATTGATGCACTTATCCCATTGTTTTACCAGTCCTCCCAAACCGGCTGCATGCTCTGATTTCTAAACCACATTTTCACTTCACATTCAACTTCGGTATCACTCGCGAAATGTCTCCCACCAAAGTGGGTTTTCAGTGGACTTAGCCCCTAGCGATTTCCTGTAAAGCGGTGCATAGCTGGGTAGAAAAAAGGTTACGAGGGTCAATAAGTAAGTCACACAGTTCTCTGGAATGGCAGGTAAATGAAAACATAGCATGCAGCTCTATGCAACCAGTTTGGGAGGACTGATAAAATGATGTGATAAGTGCATTAATGTTGGTGGAAATTATGTTGAGAAATAAATGGACAATGTATGTATAAAAATAAACTGGTTTTAAATTGTTATCATAGTTAGTTATCTTTCTGCAGCCATTTGTGACTTACTTATTAACTTACCCTCGTACAAAATCACGCTCTATATAATTTTCTTAAGCACTGTACAACCAATACAATGCAACATTATTCTTTTGAAATTCTGACCCATTAGACAATGACATTAATCATGTGTTGTTTGAACTGTTTCTGCCCCATTTACTATGGTGCTGTCTTCCTGAGCAAAAAAAAAAAAGATCCAAATTTAAAGTGACAGTTGCCTGGACATGAAGAGGTAATGCCTTCTGCAGCATACAGCTTGTTTCATTAACTCATTCTATCTTAATTACTACTTAAACTCCATAGACTTACAGTATTATCAGGTTAACTACTTCAGGTCCAATGTTTATTACTTAAAGGTACAACTTTTGGGGATATAAAGAGCTATGGAACAAATTCTTGAGACATAAATAATTAATGTACAACTTCTTGAGATATAAAGAGTTAAAGTGATGAGATGAGTGCAAAATCTTGGACAATAAAGAGAACAGTACGATTCCTTGGGACATAAAGCACAAATCAACAATTCCTTGGGATATCAAGAGTTACAGTACAACTTCTCTGTGTATAAAAAGTTACAAAACAATTCCTTGGGATATCAAGAGTTACAGTACACCTCAGCAGTATATAACAAGTTACAGAACAATTCCTTGGGTTATAAAGAGTTACAGTACACCTCCTCTGTATATAAGAAGTTACAGAACGATTCCTTAGGATATTAAGAGCTAAAGTACAACTCCTTGGGATATATAGAATAACAGTAAAATTCCTTGGTATATAAAATTTATAGTACATCTCCTTGGGATATCAAGAGTTATGATACAACTTCTTACTTAGGATATCAAGAATTATAGTACAACTTCTTGGGTTAAAGGAGTTAAAATAACTGCCATGGACAGAAAGGGCACACATAACCTCTCTCGCCTTGCAGACAACGCTAGTGTTGTCAACCACAAACAAGCCAGCAGAATTCAAGGGAAAACCACCGCTGTATTCATCCCTAGTTAATCATGTTTCGCAACAAAACTGATCAAGTTGACGATGTTAATGGCAATTCCAATGAACTCATTTCATTAGATGTGGAGCATCATGTGCTACAGGTGATAATAGATCATGCAACTGTACGCAAATTAAATGTTAAAAATAGATTAACTGTTGGTACTTAGAATGCCAGAACACTTATTCAGACAAGATAGCTATAAAACATCAAGAAGAAAATGGATAGAATGAATATAAACATATTCATGGTATTAGTGAAATGCAATGGCCTTTGCCGGGGAAAAACATTTAGATAAACACAGAATTATTTACTCAGGAGAGAAGGACTTCAAAAGGGGAGTTGGCATAATTCTGGATCCAAAGATCCAGTTAAAGGATTTTGGACAATATTAGATAAAGTATTATTAGTGAAACTCCATGGCAAACCTCTGGATATTAATACAATACAAACATATGCCCCAATAGTAAATAACAGAAGAAAAAAATAGATATATTTTATAATAAGTTAGACATGGTTTTGAACCACTGCAACAATTCTGAAATAACAGTATATTCAGGGACTTCAATGCCAAAGTAGATAACAAAAATGTGAGCGGTGTGACTGGGGGATATAGCTTAGGTGATAGGAATGAGAGAGGTGACAGATTAATAGTAGGGTCAGAATATCATGAAATGATAATAGGAAATAACTGGCTCAAGCACCACCCTTGATTATATCAGTGAAAAAACACGGCAGCAAACTTTCATAATCAAACTGACTATATCTTGATTCCAAAGAGATTCAGAAGCAGTTTAGTAGGTGCAAAAACTAGACCAGGAGCAGATGGACATAGCGACCATGTAGCAGTTATCAGAACAATAAGGCTAACATTTAAAACTATAAAGAAGACCCCAAAGAACATCAAATTAGATCCAGCAGTGATTACAACAAAGAAATTAGAGAAAGGTACAATGTTGCTGTACAGAACAGATATAATGCCAAGGAGATAATACAGACTGTCGATGAACAATGAGACATGTTGTGTGAATCAATGCGGCAGACATTGAAAGAAATCATTCCACCTAAACACAGAATTGCACAAAAGAAATGGATGACACACAAAATTCTCAAAATGATGGGTGAAATAAAAAAAAGTAAAAAGCAAGATAAAGAAGACCATAATATAATACATAAAGAAATAGTAAACAAATGCAAAGAGGCTAAAGAAATCTGGCTGAATCAACAATGCACGGAGATTGGGACAAACCATGGAAAAGAATCACGTTCAATATGTCTACAAATAAATACCCCAACAGGTAGGAAAACAAGAAATATCACTGGATGTTTTTACAATCAAGGAATGGCTCAGTATTAATGATACAAGATGATATAGTGGTCTATTAACCCTTTACCGGGCAAAACGCCCGAGAACGTTTTTACCCCAGAATGGGCAAACTGCCCGAAAGCACCCGTAACTATTATGCATTGTAAAAACGCGATCTCGCGGCTTTCCGAGACTTCCGATTGTCGACTTTCGGTTTTGCCGATAGCTTGACAATGTGGCCGCCATTCACAAGCATGCACTTTGAATTTGAACGGATTTTTAAAAATAGTTTTTGAGGGTTTTACGCTTTTCATTTCAAAATGGATTTTGACGATTCTTCAAGTGATAGTGGAGATTTCGATGGGTTCAATTTAAGTGATATTGAAGGGCATGAAGTTGTCTATTAATCGGAGCTAGATATCAGTGATCAGCGTTACTTTGCATTAGCAGTCATGAGACGGACTTTAAAGAAAGTGATTCTGATTCTGAAAATGTGTTTGTAAATTGCCGTTTAACTGACTGATAATCACAAACAATATGTTGCATTTTGTAAAATTTGTGTTCATGTGTGGATTATTGGGAACATTCACGTGAGTAAAATAATCTGCATGCTTTTTACTTCATTCTGTTTTTTTATATTTAAAAATTAAGTAAAATTGGCTAACACCTTTTATGAGATGGTTTTACTAATGTAACCCAAAATTTTACCGAACCTCAAAATTCTTCTTGCCCGTTCAGGGCTATAAAACAGACAAACATCTGCCCTGTAAAGAGTTAAAATCCATCTTTATAGTTCAGCCAAAGCAACTAGGAACTTTAAAACGTGAAGATCATCGCACAATAAGTCTTATGATTCACATAACAAAGCGGGACGCAGAGGTGTTTCCAAGGCACCAGGGCCGGGTTATATACTGGCCAAGACCTATTGACGCGTCCTCGCCGAGCGTCCTGGGCAACAGGTCCCTTCGGGGTCCTGGCTGAAGTCAATAGGATCGCCGATTCCTCCGAAGTCGGAGAGTGTCTGCCTGTATGGCGAGGAACCACCAGTCTGCACACCAATAAGCCAGACATGGGACAACGGATACTCACGCAAACCTCAGGTCCTGTATGACATCACACTGATGTTGGACAACAGGATGCCTTCATCCGACATACAGGACTTTGCGTTGGAGCTCAAGCCAATGAACACAAGCAAGCAAGCAAGCACATAACAAAGCTGTTACTGAGAAAAATTACGAGAAGAATAAGAAACAGGATTAAACCAGAAATTGGTGATGAACAATGGTTACTTGTAGAGGGAAAGGGCACAAACAATGTCATACTCGTATAATCTCAGGACACAATTAGAAAAAGCTATAGAATTAAAAACACACCCGTACTTAAGCATCATAGACCACACAAAAGCTTTTCCTGTTCTCTGGTTTTCATATCTGAGAAAAGACTGGCTGACATGCTCAGTGGTGTATATATCTTTTCTGACTGGCCGACATGCTCAATGGTGTATATACCTTTTCTGACTGGCCGACGACATGCTCAATGGTGTATATACCTTTTCTTCTTTCTTCTTCTGCGTTTGTCCGGAGTGTTTTTTTTCCAGACATAATTGCGTTGTGCCAATTTTATTTGCACCTTTAGGCCTGCACATCCGACTTCTGCGGACGTTTGTTGAAGGGTTAGCCTTCCCATGATACCTTGTTTCTGGCCAATTTCAGATTCATTTGTTCTTACAACAAAAAATGGAGAGATCGAGAAGGCATGGCTGGGAAAGACTGGCAAAAAGCCAGAAAGGCTAACATGCCACAGGTTAAGTTGGCGAACCTGAAGAATGAGGTCCATAGGACTTTATTAAAATCCTGCGCCGAACAGGCCAAGGCCGAGAAATGGGACGAGTTCTGCAGGAAGGTGTGCTCCGAGCGATCTCTTACGACATTCTGGCGCCTTCATAAGGGCATGAGCGGTGCTGCACAACGTAGGGGTATTCCAAACTTTCAAGGCACAGACCTCACATGGAAAAAGTCAGATGCAGATAAAGGTAAGGCCCTTCTTGCACACTACATAGAGCAGACTGACCAGAAAGAGGAGCTCGCCAGACAGAGGACCACAACGACACTCTCTCAGTTGTGCGAGGGGGTCGGGATAGACGAAGAATGCATAATCACAGCTGAGACAATACGTGCGATGCTCAAGAAATCACCTAACACCGCCCCAGGCCAAGACGGCATCCGATATGGTGACCTACTGGTGATGTCAGATGATGACATGGAAGAACTGGCCAGAGAATTCAATACCAGTATCCAGAGGGGTCAGATCAAAGAAGAATGGCTACACAGCTACTTGCTGCCAAAACCGAACAAAGACCATTCTAAGATAAGCAGCTACAGAATCATTGCGATGCAGAACACTGCTGGCAAGCTACTGGAGAAAATTGTAGCACACAGACTTGCTTGTGACTTGGAACAACTCGGCTGCTTCCCGCCCACACTTGGAGGATACAGACGTAACAGAGAGTCATGGCTGAATGCGGCGGTCTTTGCTCAAGATGTTTACGAAGGATTTCAGGTCAGAGAAGAGACATGTGTGGCCGCCATAGACTTGGACGCATACAATAGAGTATCCTTCGAGCACTTGATGCAAACCCTCCTCAGACTGAAAGTGCACCCTCACCTTGTACGATGGATAGCTGCAGTTCTGCTCCAAAGGAAGGTGGTGCTAAGATGCGGGAGTTGGTCTTCTGAGCCGATAACGATATGTCCAGGATTGCCGCAGGGTTCACCACTGTCACCAATACTATTCAACGCGTATACGGTGCCGATCACTGAACAACAGTTGGACGGGAGGGGTAGGACTCTGTCATTTGCTGACGACATTCTCGTGTATCGACAGGGTCGAGATAGACAGGCGGTTGCCAATGATATGCAGGGTGAACTAGATCGAATTTCCTCATGGTGTGCTGATGCTGGTGCCCGTGTCAACCCTGAAAAAGCATCGGCTACATGGTTCTCCCTAAACAACCATATTGTGAACACAAACCTGCTGGCAGTAAGAATGGATGGGAGCATTTTGAGTAGAACCCAGTCAATGACATATCTTGGCGTGAGGCTTGATCGTAGCCTGTCTTTCAGAGATCTTGTCGATTATGTCATAATGAAAGCGCAAAAAGGTTTGTCAGCAATGAGAGTCATGGCGACTGCCAATATCGAGCAAAGACTGCTAATACTTCTGTTCCAAGGACTGGTGCTTTCACGCATCGAGTATGCCCTGGCCATCCTCACTGTCAGCCCTACACAGATTGGAAGACTTGAAAAGGTACAAAACGAAGCCATGCGCATCATTTTGGGCTGCACGAGAGACACCAGCTGTGTAGCAATGAGATACCTCCTTGACTTCCCGACAATGGAACGCAGGATCAAGATCTGGAGAGCTTGTGCATACTTAAAAATAAGTGCAGATGAGCAGCACCCTCTGCATGACACTATATTCAGAGAAAAGGGTGACAGGCTAAAGAGGGGCAAATCATGGATGGGTCGGGCGGAAGATGTCGTCAGACAGGTCTGCAGTCTTACCAATATCAACCCCGGCAAGGAATGGGTTCCGTTGCCTCCAGCTTTCAAGTGCACTTTCTCCTGCATTATCACACTCGACAGATGGTGCAGAGAACAGAACCCTGCTGCTGTCAATGCAGAGGTCAACGGGCTCATCTATGAACACTCAGATAACCCTGAAGTGCTCATCTATACAGATGGATCTGTTGTAAAGCAGCAGAGAAGTGTGTGGGCATTTACAGCCTGTTCAGCAGGCCGAACCGTTCAAGAATCCAGTGGTGCCCACTCTATGACCACGAGCAGCATGACGATGGAGGTGATGGCAGTTACACAGGCTTTCATATGGCTGGAATCACAGCATTATACCAACGTGTGTGTACTAAGTGATTCAATGAGCATGATTCAGAAGGCCGAAGCTGGATCTGTACATAGACAGTGGACTGAGTTGCTGCGGAAGTCTGTTGTCCGTAAAGTCACCTTCATCTTCGTCCCGGGACATGCCGGAGTCAAGGGAAATGAACGAGCTGATAAACTGGCTGACTCTGCACCCCCTGTAGATGGCCAGCCCATGGATCATGCCGATGTTATTAACGTCCTTAAAGATATGGCGAGAACAGAGGACTTTGACTTCTGTGAATCCACATCGCTGTCCAGGATGAAAGACTTGGGAGTAAGAATCGGCACGGCCAGACGTGAGAGGTGCATCGGGAAAACGAGGTGCCTCGTCAACCAACACAGAACTGGCACTATTAGCCACCGGACGCTGGTGCATATGCTGGGGGGAGGATCTGAGCACCTATGGACCTATCCGGAGTGCAATGAAGATACCACAACTAATAACTGGTAACTGATAACAAAGAAACACAAGAAGTGTGTGATTTGACCAAAGTGACAAAGTGTCATCTAAATCAGTTCCCTACATGCATCAGACATACTTCTCTGGTAAGGGCTGAGGCGGTTGGCTCATCTTGTCCTCAAGTTCTTTGATTAAGCCAAGCTTCCACTCTCGGCGGCGCACCTGCCATGTTCCTAATGCAAAAGTAGCAATCGGTACAATCTGTTGAAACAAAATGGATGGTTTGACTGAGAAATATATCTAGCCACACAATACAGCATAACCAAATAGACATAACTCAATGTCAAAGCTCACGCAATCCCATAGCAGATACTTGTTCAAGGTTGGTTGGATTCTGTGGCTGAATTTTTCTAGGTGGCTGAATTTTTCTAAGCACAACACATCCATAGCCATCTCTGATGACATGCCTCATAGACCGAAATGTTAATATTCTTTGTTTCCCTTGCAGGTCCTAGAACACATGGGCGGAATCTTCCTTAGTTGCCATTTATGACTTGCCTGATAGGCTCCAGTGTTACCATTCTTTGCTTCAATTGTGGGTCCCAGAACACATGGGCAGAGTCCTCCTTAGTTGCCATTTGTGACATGCCTGATAGGCTGCAGTGTTACCATTCTTTGCTTCACTTGCAGATCCCAGAACACACAGAAAGAATCCTCCTTAGTTGCCATTTGTGACATGCCTGATAGGCTGCAGTGTTACTATTCTTTGCTTCACTTGCAGATCTCAGAACACACAGGAAGAATCCTACTTAGCTGCCATTTATGACAAGCCTGATAGCTGCAGAGTTATTAATCTTTGCTTGCCTTGCAGGTCCCAGAACACATGGGCGGAATCCTCCTTAGCTGCCATTTATGACATGCCTGATAGCTGCAGTGTTACTAATCTTTGCTTGCCTAATCGCTCCCACCGCCATCTGATTGAAAGTTCTCCTGGTCTTCCCTCTCAATTTTGAGATTCTTCCAGAATCCCTGCCGACCCCCACAATATCATTCTTTCCACATACAGGTTCTCAATCTGTTCCAGCTCCCTTCTCCACCTGGTCCCACAGGTACCTGACAACCTCTCCCTTGTCCATAGGTAATATACCACCAAGAGGTGCATTCCCTGCCAGCCTATCAGTGTGTTCATTTCCCCCCGCACTCCCGCATGGCCTGGGCAAAATATCCATACAATTCTCACAATCTGTGACCGCTGAAGCAAGGACAGCCAATCCACATGAAACATTCCTTTCTCCACCGTACTAAGTATACTCCTTGAGTGGCCACAACATATGAGATGGGCTGGCCAGTTCCCTCATCACATTTCCTTCCCAGACAAGCTGCCTCTGCTGGGGACTGAACCAAGACCACTGTCTTACAAATCACAAGTCAGTCTACGCAAAATTAAAATCTCTTCTTCTGGGCATTGAGTTAGAGTGTGGAGGAAAAATTATCACTCTTGGCCTAATCCTATCCAAAACAGTGTCTACACAAACATCACTCCGATAAATGCAAACCCATTTTGGGGCAGAAAGAAACTGAATGTCAATGTACTGGACTTGAGAGTTAAATCTATCTTAAGGGGATTTATAACCAAGCAAACAGCCAAGCAATATTAATAGGACTTACAATAGCAACCATTAACAAAAGGACTACTCTTGATAGCAGAATTTAGCTGTGAACAAATGAACCAAAGACAGTGGAAAAGATCTTAAAAATAGCCATGATAAACTAAACAGCAGGATTCAGCAATGTATCATCAGCATCATCCATCTTGTGTCAAACTTTGACCCATTAACAGCATGTTGAGATGTCTTTCTACCAGAAGCCAGATGTCCTGTCATTGCTGCTGTAATGTGAAAATTATCTACCACATCTTGAATCTATCTACATTGTTGTCTTCTGCTTTTCTGCTTCTCTGGCACACATTCCTCAATATGATCTTTTCCAGATATTCATGTGTTTTTACGTATCCAAAGTATTTCTTTTTCTACAAATGTATTGGTCTAAATAATCAATCTTACTTTCTTCAATACTGAGTTCTTGTTTGATAGATCACAAAAGCAAAATACCAATAATATACGAGCTACACAACATGAAATAGATGAGTATAACACTAAATATTCCTACAAAGAGAATAGGAAGCAGGCATTCCAACAAAACAACCTTAATTATGACTGAGAAATAAAAATGAGATCAGCAATAGCAAAATTCATTTACATATCATGAAAAGTATCTAAGCAATAATTCAAACCAACAGTTGTTGTTAAAGCTGTTGTTGAACAAATCCCACAATTTGAGCTGTGCACTCTAAAATGACATGAAGAATATGAGGAGTGGCAATGATTTTGTTCCCCACTCTGTTGTGCATCCACCTTGAAGTGATAGTGGGGCTTGCATATTCCAAGGATCCCAAGTGTTATGCCAATGGTAGCACAGCTACTGGTAGGGTCTCCCATGTTAGACAGATAGGATCCAGATGAAGAGAGGCACAAACCTGCTGCCTTGAAGATCCAACTTGGGACAGTCAAAGGCAAGAGAAAGCAAATCTGACAAAATGCTTGTCGAAGTCAGGTAAAGAGAGCATAATTCACGCTTTAATTTGGTATTCCAGGTGTTGTGTTGGTTTTCAATCTTCCTGCAGTTTTCCTAAAGCCATGCTACTTTTGACTCTTTGCATGCAGTTTCCTAATTTTCCTGTGAATCTCTTCATATTTTTCATGGTTATTTCTTGTTACTTCTATGAGTTTTCAGATGTCTTCCGTCATCCATTTCTTACACCCCATCATGTTCATTTTTGGGATACTTGTTTCTGCAGCATGGGTTCACTGATTCCTTCTATATTTACCATTGGTCGCTGAAATCTTGAGATAATATTTCCATATCGGACAATGCATCAAATCTGTTCAAAGAAAAGCAGCACTATAACCTACCATACATGTCATATGAGACAAACAAGGAGGGGTGATGAGAGACTGGCTATCTCCTCCTGTCAAAATGCAAACCAATTAGGAACAAGTCTACAAACGGCTTCGCATGAGTTGGTCAAGAACCTATGGTCCACTAGGAGATGAAACGCAGAACAAGAAAACAAAACAGTAGCACCCTGACAAAGCCAAACATCAATTATTTAAAAGTAATAGTTCCTGCCACATAAAAAGTTCAATAAAACACGATGAAAATGTCACCAATAATTTTACCAAAAGTGGGTATCCTTTTCCCATGAAGGTTTTTCTTCTGACAGCCGGCCTTTCTCTTGGTATTTGTCTCGTAGCCTTTTCTGCCTGCAGGTTCTCAGACAAGTGTCTATATCCAGTCTAAAAAATAAAAGCAAACAATAAAAAGTGGTGGCAGGTAAGTTATTCACATTACTCAGCCATTACTGTATGCCTCTCCATTATTTTGTGTGTGTGTGTGTGTGTTCACTCACTATGAACCCAAGCGTAGCCCGTACACACGCTATTACTTCTAGTGTGTTGGACTGATTTCTGCGCGTGGATTAGTTTTACCTTTTACCAGTGTCCCTCACCATCACTCTGACTTCTGAGGTACTTGTCATTTACATCCCCAAGTCAAGGACGAGAAGTAAACATTTTAGTCCAGCTGAACGGTGTAGGGGTTGAACCCGCTACCTCATCATTAGAAATAGAGCAAATAAAGGACCCTGCTCTACATCACAGGTGCACTGAGTACATGGGGCTAGCCACGTATGTTTACTTACACCCAATGGATAATAGGGTCAGTATCACACTGGCTGGCTTTACTTCCCATAATATTTCCTGATAACCATTGTAGGCTGGGTGTGATTGATAATTAATACTGGTATGAAAACTGTACATCAAGCTCACTCATGACATATTAGGGTTTAAATAAATGGCTAGGCACTAGAATGTAATGTGAGTTAATCCTGCACCTTATAATTCACCATAGCAGCTTATAATATTACACAATATAAAGGCAGTAAAGCAGTGGAATTATCTGATACTCACCTCAGAATCCCAGGCTGTGATACTCTAAACTATTCATTTCAGAATCCCATGCTCTGATACTCTGGGATGAGCATCAAATAAATTTTTTTTTCATTTTCATTCTCTCTTCATTGTTCTCATTTTTTAAAATCTTTTTATTCTACTCATCTCATTCTTGGGCCATAATGTAATCACTCGAGGGTATTCTTCGTAATTGTGTGTTGTGTGTTGTGTATGTATGTGTTTTTATGGGGGGTACAGGGTGTCAGACATTGGTAGTGCCTTTGATAAGGATGACTGTCACGCTATTTTCAATGCCCATCCCCCA
The DNA here is from genome assembly GCA_963921405.1 of Cepaea hortensis. NCBI lineage: Eukaryota > Metazoa > Mollusca > Gastropoda > Stylommatophora > Helicidae > Cepaea > Cepaea hortensis. Next base: position 66,564,705 of record OY992884.1, read on the forward strand.
CCGGTCCAAGCCTGACATCCAGCTCACGCTTGTGGCTCCTAGTAGCTGTCAGCATGCGACAGCGGCCACCCCCCAGGCAACAGCTGTGATAGGCTGGTTAAACCAGGTCTGGTTAGCCGATCAAACCAATCGGTGAACTAGGGTATGCCTACCAAGCATGTGATTATAGGACTCAGCAGACTGCGGAAGAAATTATTGTTGATTCAATGGGCAAGACGGCATTTACCTGCAAAGCGTAATGAGCATGGCAAGGCACGTACAGCGCCCTGGTCATCCACTGCACCTGTATTCATCTCCAGTCGTCTTGACTTGTCTTGCCACTGGGCTCAGATGTACTCAGGCAAGAGTGAGGTTGATAAATTGCGCAACTCTTCCTCACTTTAATCCAATTCATCGCGTACGTCATTCTTCATCCAACTTCATATATTACCTGTGGCGATGGGCGAGCGGCGAAGCGGCAGACACGGGACGCTGGCAGCCATAGTCACAGACCTGCACACAGGCGGCTCAGGCCATATGGTCGTCTTCTACTGACAGGAGCAGCAGTGGGATTCGGCAGCCCCCTGAATGACTGAGCAGCCCTCTATAGGAGAGCACTGCTCATTTCCATAGCATGAGGAAGGGGCTAGAAAAGGTGCCCTAAACATTGTCTGCTCCATCATTACCTAACTAGCTAGCCATGGTTGGTGGGTACCCTATACTGCGGTCGACATACAAACAAAGTAAAAACAGGTAAAGCTAAAAGAGCAAACCATATTCACTTGACAATCGGAGCTTGGAATGTACACACCCTACTTGATAGAGACAGCAAAATAATGCAGCTGTTATTTGAATATATGCTGGAAGACCACCACAAGCCCAATACTGCAGCTAAACAGGATGCGGAAACAGAGTGGAAAGCCCTAAAGGACATAATTTATAATGTTGCTGCTTGCTTGCTTGTGTTCGCTGGCTGTTAACTCCATATAACACTGCTATGGAAATCCTGGGTCCAGAAATGTCAGGAACAGAACTCCGACAACGACATTGGAATAGACATCAACTACCGCATGGATGGAAAGTTGTTCAATCTCAGAAGGCTGAAAGCTAGAACCAAAACTACCAGCAGCACCGTCAAAGAGCTCCTGTTTGCAGATGATTACGCTCTATATGCCAACTCAAAGGCAGACATACAACACAATGTTTCAGCTTTCTCATATGCCTGTGCCAACTTTGGGCTCAATATCAACTTGGAGAAGACTGTAGTTATGTACCAGCCAGCTCCAGGGAATAAACACACTGTGCCGAATATCAAGGTGAATGGTCATAGACAAAGTGTTGTGGATACATTCACCTATCTCGGCAGCCCTGTGTTCCAAGCTGCCACAATTGATGACGAAATGAATGCAAGAATCTCCAAGGCCAGCGTGGCCTTTGGCAGACTGTGCAAGAATGTATGGGACAGAAATGGAATAAGCCTGCAAACAAAGCTGAAAGTCTACAAAGCAGTTGTATTATCAACACTGCTATATACTTGTGAAACATGGACTGTTTTTTCAGCGACATGCTAGGAAATTAAACCACTTCCACACAGTCTGCCTTAAGAAGCTATTGAAGATTAAAAGGCAAGACAAGATCCCAGACACTGAAGTTCTAGAAAGAGTGTCCATGCCCAGTATCCACACTCTACTAATGAAGAATCAGATTCGCTGGGCTGATCACTTAACTCGCATGCCAGATCACAGGCTCCCTAGACAATTTTTTTACGGCGAGCTGCGTTGTGGTAATTGCTCCCAAGGTGGCCAGAGGAAACGCTTTAAAGACACTCTGACAATCTCACTGAAAGCTTTTGAAATTCATCTTGATGTCTGGGAGATTGCTGCCAAAGACCAAAATTTGTGGCGTACATCATTATGCAAGGGTGCAGTCACTTGTGAAGCAACCAGGACTGCAAAATCTGTGAAGAAAAGGCTAGACAGAAAAACCACAGCAGATCCTCCTCCTGGAACGTCAAGCATTCTTTGCCCACATTATCAAAGAACATCTTGAGCCAAAATAGGCCTTATCAGCCATCTTGATGATGAAATGAATACGGCTCCATACTTTCAACCCCACTGGATGAAATGAATGGTCATCATCATTCTTGATGGACAAACAACATGTATGTGTTTGCTGATGAAGGCTAATCGCCGCAACGCCCTGTATGTTTCATAATTCTGTTCTGTAAAGCTGCATTATTTTGTGTTATTTTATATTGTTTACATGACATCTAGTACATAAAGACAAAAGCCATCATTCACAGAAATAATATTCAAGGCAGTCAAACAACTTTTGAGAGCAAAATACAAAGGAAGTGCCTGAACTTATGGACAAAGGTAAACACTTGGGAAAAGGTCTAAACATAAATCATCAGAAATGGGGGAAAAACAAGTAAGTAAAGTCTTATGAGTCACCTTACAAACTATAACTGAAAATAATTATGAGAAGAGTAAGAATTAGAAACACGATAAAACCAGCAATTAGCAAAGAACAATGTGGATTTGTAGAGGACAAGAGACAAATACTACCATATAAATTCAGTGCCTTGCAGGCTGGCATGGGTGATCATTCTTCTATAAAACCACATCTCCAAGGCTTCCAGGGATGTTTTTGCCTGTTTACTAATTGTCCAGGATTCTCAGCCGTATGTTAAAATTGGTTATATATAACAACCATGTACATTATCAGGAAATTATTAAGTATGTAAGTAAAGGGCCGCTTATACATGACTTAAAGCACATTGGCAGTATTGCAGATTTGTCCATTGAAAATTCCTTGATAAAGGAACGCTAGCAGTCAGCCATCTCACCCACTAACTGCCGTGAACGCCTGTATATCAAGAGCATTACATCCATAAAACCTTCTGTTATGTTGTTTGTCCATCAAGAATGATGATGACCATTCATTTCATCCAGTGGGGTTGAAGGTTTGGAGCCGCGAGTTCTAAGATGGCATGACGTTGGGTGAAGAATGACTTGCGCGATGAATTTGATTAAAGTGAAGAAGAGTCGCGCAATTCGTCGACCTCACTCTCTCGCCTGAGTCCATCTGAATCCAGTGGCAGGACAAGTCAAGACGACTGGAGACGAATACAGGTGCAGTGGATGACCAGGGCGCTCTACGTGCCTTGCTGTGCTCTTTACATAAAACCTACAGATTTGTCGCAGCCACACCAACAACAGCCTTCCAATTTGTATCTCATCTCTTCTTGTTCCTCTGTACCTTGCGGTGTCGAGGTGAAGCATAAGCAATGGGAGAGTGCCAGTTCATGGGCTTCATATATCGTGATTCTCATGAACTCCGTGATTCTCTCTGTCCATCGTTTACATGGTCGGTCTTTTCTTCTGGTTCTGTTTGGTCTGTACATCATTGCATGTTGTGGTTTTCTATCAATGACAACAAATCAGGTAATATAATGACAGCAGCATAGGTAGCGTGTGTGAACCATCGGAGGGCAGCAGTTAATGTTAATGATCTGATCTCCATAATGGACATTTGACCTCAATAGCTCTGCTCTCCTCTACTGCTATTCTACCCCACACTCTGGCCATAAACCCCAATCTTGAGTGTTTCCTGCACTGGAACAATCTTCCACAATAAATCAGACACCACCAACACCTATACATACAATCACAACACTGTTGAATACTGTCTCAGTACAGACTATAAGCCCCCCCCCCCCCCCCCCCTTAAAATATTTTCAAAATATTTTCAACAAGCCAATAATTTTAAAAAACAACACCATCATGATAAACATTCTCCTAACTTCTTCTTCTTCAGCGTTCCGAGCCACTGAGGTTCTTTGCTGCAGATACAATCCGTCTCCGTTCGTCTCTCTGGTTGACCTTCTCTTGCCAGTCGTTGATTCCAAGTGCTTGTAGGTCTGTATGTATATTATCTCTCCACCGTCGTCTTGGTCTACCTCGGGGTTTACGGTCATTTATTTCCTGAGTGTAAGCGAGTTTTGTTTCCCTATTATCTTCCATTCTTTCTATATGCCCCAGCCATTGTAGTCTATTAGCCTTCATGATATCAGTGATTAGCGGGGACTTAAACAGATCATAAATGTCTTTGTTACTTCTTCTTTTCCACTCTCAACTTTGTGTATCCCTAATGGGTCCAAAGATGTGTCTTAAAACTTTGTTCTCAAAGGTTTGTAACAAGGCTTCGTCTCCTTTCGTTGTACTCCAGGTTTCAGAGCCATACAGCACAACTGGTCTGATCAGTGTTTTGTATATTGTGATTTTGGTGTTACGAGATAGCGCATTTGATTTTAGTAGATGTTGTAGTGCATAGTATATTTTATTTCCCGAATTGATTCTAGTTTGTATTTCTTCCCTTATGATGTTAAAGCAGTTGAAGATTGTACCCAGGTATTTGTATGTTTCCGTTCTTTTAATGATCATATTATCTATTTGTATATGGCTAGAGTTTTTAGCCATTCCTTCTCTTGAAATTACCATATATTCTGTCTTATCTTGGTTGATAACCAGCCCCATCTGTTGGGCTTTTTCCTTTAAGTGAGTCAATATTTCCAATGTCTTTTGTTCATTTTCCCCTATAATATCTATATCATCTGCATAACCAAGCAGCTTGGATGTTCCTCCAATATCACATTCTTCCTTTACCTTCCTTACAACTTTCTCTAGAGCCAGATTGAAGAGTAGCGGCGATAGTGCATCACCCTGTTTCAAGACAGATGTTATTTGGAAAGGGTCTGATTTTATCTGTCTTTATATGTTACTATATTATAAGTATCTTCCATGCATAGCCCAGTCATGTTGATTAACTTCCTTGGTATTCCAAATTCCTGCATAGCATTCCATAGACTATTCCTATGGACACTATCATAAGCCTTTTTAAAATCCACAAAAATGTTTTGGAGATCTCTTTTATATTCCCAATTTTTCTCGGCTATTTGTCATAAGATGAATATCTGCTCTATTGTTGATCTGTTGTGTCTAAAACCCGCCTGGTAGTCACCTAATATGTCTTCTGAATATGGTTTTAGTCTATTTAGAAATACTGCGGATAGTAGTGATATCCCTCTATAATTTTCACATTGGAACTTGTCTGCTTTCTTAAAGATAGGTATCAATAATGACTCTTTCCAGTCATGGGGTAATTCTTCTGTCCTCCAGATGTTTATTATTAGTTCGTATAGCTTTAGACATAATACATGGCCACCTGTCTTTATAAATTCAGCAGCAATTCCATCAGCCCCAGTTGCCTTATTGTTTTTATTGATTATTTGGTTGTTTCGGGATTTTAAATTTAAATATTGAGCACACGGCTTGTTTTTGGATCTGGTCAGGGATATGCACTACTGATGAGCTCAAACAAGAGAGAAACTTGAGTATAGTGCTTCCATATTGACGTGGATAGGCCTTAGGTTCATACCAGAATACGATCAGAGTTATTGTTTTTAAATTGTGTGATTACATATAGGATTTCTTCAAATGCAGGTTCTTCAATTTGTGGTTCACACGTTAGAACATCTTCCTGTGGGAAAGTGTTACTTGGAGCTTCACAATTTAGTAATTCAACAAAATATTCTTTCCATGTGTTGCATATTTCCTCATTGGTATTTATCATATTCCCATTTTTGTCTTTTAAATCATATGTGTTGTGTTGGCACCCTCGTTTCATTGACTTCAGTTCTTTAAAAACTTTCTGGATTCGTTTTTCTGGTGATTAGTTTCCATATCTTTGATTATATTGCTCATATATTCTCGCTTCTGCAGTCAAACTATTTTTGTAGCCTCTTTACATTCATTTCTATATTGCTCTTCCTTTTGGATGTTGTTGATGTCATTTAACCATAAATGTTTGGCATTCTTTTTCCTAATGACTGCTTCTTCACATTTTTTATTGAACCATCCAGTCTTTCTATGCGTGGTTAACACACCGAGACATTTTCTGCAGTAGATTGAATTGCATTCTTGATGTTCAACCAAGTTTGGTCAACGCTTTCCTCCAAAGGGTTTTGCAGAGTTTCAAGTTTACATTTTATTTCATCTGTAAATTTCTCTTTAACTGTAATTTCTTGTAGTTTTTCTGTTATATGTTGGGTGTAATCTTTGTAATTTAGTATAGAAAGCTCTCTTAAGTTTTATTTTAAATTTTGCTCCAACGAAGAAGTGATCGCTGTGGCACTCAGCTCTTCTATAACCTCTAACATGTATGTTTGATGCATTTCTGTTGTTTATTAAAATGTGATCTATTTGATTATAGGTTCTCTTGTCACATGATTTCAAAGTTTGTTTGTGTATATCCTTTCTTTGTAGTCCGCTACTGCTAATCTGCAGTCCTTTGGCTTCTGCCAGGTTTATGACTCTCCATCCATTATCATTTGAAGTTGTATGTAGGCTTTCCATACCAGCCACTTTTTTATGAGTTTGCTCTCTACCTATTTTTGCATTGAAGTCTCCCAGCACAATCAGGATGTCCTGTTTGGGGATTTCTTCTATGATATTTTCCAAATCATTATAAAAGTCTTCTTTAACATCATCTTCTTTCTTTTCAGTAGGTGCATGTACATTAATCGTTATATTTTTCCATTTACCTTTTATTCATAATTTACTAATTCTGTCATTAACAGCTTTAAAGTTTACAATGTTCCCCCATAACTCTTTTTTGACGAAAAAACCTGTTCCTAATTCATGTTTATTTTGGGTGTTTCCTCCATATATTACAATCATTCCATTTTGCTCTAAAGTACCCTCTCCTGGCCACCTTATTTCTTAAATTGCTATTATATCCATTTGATATTCAACCAGCTCCCGGGTTAGTTCTTCAGCCGCTCCAGCTCGATAGTGTCCGTACATTCCATGTTCCAAATCTCAAGAGTCCTTTAATGTTCCGAGGTCATTGTCCAAATAAGTCAGTCCGAAATCGAGGCTTATGTATCTGTTTCGTAACAAAATAGTTTTTACAAAGATGGAGATGTTAACCCCACGCTTCAACCCCCAACCTGGAGGACCAGGGTGTTTCTCTTCGTCTGTTCTCTACCCTTTGACCTGTCCGGCTTGGGAGGCCCTGCTGGTAGCTACGCTACCGCCGGCATAGCTCTCGGGGTAATTGAGAAACTCAAGCTCCCCCACCACGACAAGGTGGAAACACCATACCTAACACTGGTATATATATCCACCCTAGAGAATTATAATTGCTATGTAAAAAATATTAATATTAAGGAGTCATGTATTAATAATTATTGCACATTTCTGATGTGTTTCAATGCATTCATTGTTATAGTTGTTCTTGTCTAAGATCAGCCTCATAAGTGATGTTGAATTAAATAATGTACGGCAGCAGAAAGATCAGAAGGGCAGAATTTTAGATGTGCCTGCATGTCCAATTCTTAACCTTTTGAAAATAAAGTTTGTTTATTTGTTCTACTCAGCAGCATGCTGAAAGTGTTGCACAGAGCATGAATTCCATAGCTCAAGCGATGACCCCCAGGTTCTCTGAAATTGCATTTCTAAACTGAAAAGGCGGAGTCCAGAAACGAACCGACTTTCAGAGCACAAGGCATTGGCTGAACCATTTCGCCATGGAGACTATGGCACCAAGAAATATCTTATTAAGTGAAGGTGACCTTGGGGATACTGATATTACCCCTCGAGCGTCGAGTGGTTTATATAGAACTTTGGGTCTTGCACCATATTCCTCAATACGCTTGTAAGCGTGTACAAGGGTCCTTAGACATTTGTTTACACTCACTCCCATGTGTCACCAACAAGTGCTGAATTTCTGTCTTGATTAGCTCAAGTTCTAATTTGCTCATGAAATGTGTCCATATGCAGAGTGCTTTGTAGCACCAAAAATGCAGTAGCAGGAACCAGAGGTAGAAAGAATCTAAATATAATTCAGGAACCAGATCCTTTTTCTCAGGAGTCGGCACGTTTTTGTAAATATGGGCTAAGAAAATGATTGAAAATTATGGATTTTTCTACCCCTGGCAGGAACCTGCATGTGAAGTTTTTGGGCCATCAAATTTATTTAGGCTTTGACCTCTCCAACTTCTGAGGTATTTGTAATTTACGTCCCCAAGTGAAGGACAAGAAGTCAACAATTTAGTACAACTGACAGGTCTAGAGGTGTAACCCACTACCATCAACACACCGGAAGTTTAAGAGCAAGTGCTTTTATCCATTCGGCCATGCTGACCTCCCTGATGATCGCATTTTTCACAGCAAAACCTGACCAGCTATTGTAAAAACTCAATTGAGATAACATGACCAAAGTAACTAATTAAATCGAGAGGATAACCGGTCCAAGTACTCAACAAATTAATTAGTTTGCTTTCCCTTTTGCCCTTCAGTTAGTAGTCCAAGAAATCATTTCTTGACTGAGGAAATGACTGAAATGAAAATGAATGGAATGCCAAGGCCAAGGATTCGTCATTCGATCAACAAATCATTCTTCGTCGTTACGAGTGAATTTACTACTAACCTGCAACATGCCCTATTTGCGCATTATAATAAACCCGTTACCTTTCGCTTTAAAACATTGCAACAAACCCTTGCAATGTTTCTGTGCAGCAGTTTGCACATTTCATTCGTCATTTTCCCCTTTTAATTGTATCAAGATCAAATTGAAAACAGGTAGACGAACGACATTGTTGTTACAAGTAATTCTAGAGTGCTGTCCCGTGGAAGAGTCGATGATATCCGCTTTTGATTGGTTGGTTCGCTCCGTGGTGAAGTTGTCAAGCTGCCTAACACGAGTTCCGAAGGTTGTGGGTTCGATTCCAGGCCGCGTCCTTCTGCTCACAAGTCCATTGTTTTTGGAGACTCCTGGTGTCGTCGCTTGAGCTACGGAGTTTGTGCTTTGTGCGACGCTTTCGGCAGTTTGCTGCAGAAAGAGACTGAGCCATCTGGGATAAAAACCCGGTGCAATAAAGTCGACAGGGACCACTTTTAAGCGACTTTTTGATTGGTTGGGGACAGAAACTTGTTTTAGGTAGCTTTAAATAAATAATTATTCGTCGCCCATATCTTCTTCTTCTTCAGCGTTCCGAGCCATTGAGGTTCTTTGCTGCAAATACAATCCGTCTCCATTCGTCTCTCTGGTGGACCTTCTCTTGCCAGTCGTTGATTCCAAGTGCTTGTAGGTCTGTACATGTATTATATTATCTCTCCACCGCCTTCTTGGTCTACCTCGGGGTCTACGGTCATTTATTTCCTGAGTGTAAGCGAGTTTTGTTTCCCTATTATCTTCCATTCTTTCTATATGCCCCAGCCATTGTAGTCTATTAGCCTTCATGATACTAGTGATTAGCGGGGACTTAAACAGATCATAAATGTCTTTGTTACTTCTTCTTTTCCACTCTCCACTTTGTGTATCCCTAATGGGTCCAAAGATGCGTCTTAAAATTTTGTTCTCAAAGGTTTGTAACAAGGCTTCGTCTCCTTTCGTTGTACTCCAGGTTTCAGAACCATACAGATTTTCAAAATAAAAACAACAAAAAAGATGTACGGCAGGGATGCGTGTTGTCCCCAGTGCACTTCAACATATACATAGAAAGAATTTGTAAACAAGTTGAGCTGCCTGGACTTCTTAACATAAATGGAAGAATTATATAAACATTCTTAAGTATGCTGACGATACAGTGTTATTAGCAGAAAGCGAGCAAGAGTTACAAAACCTAGTGGAACAAGTAAATAGGCATAGTGCAGAATGTGGCTTATATATATATATATATATATATATATATATATATATATATATATATATATATATATGTGTGTGTGTGTGTGTGTGTGAAGACACATGAAGGGTGTAGCATAGGTGGGAGCGCAAGCGCAATTGAAATACCACTACTTTTATCGTTTCTTTACTTATTCAGTCTCTCGGTAGAGATTTGTTCGCAGCAGACGAGCATAATCTCCGGCGGGCCTATTCTCGTCGGTCGCGAGATCCGCACAGTGGAAGGATGGGGGATCTGCTTGCAAATAGACAGGCAATATACCCTGCGGTAGCTCTGGCGGGCCTATTCCCGCTGGTCGCGGGGGCCGCCTAAAGTCAGGTGGAGAGTCTGACGATAGTGCACGCTTTACACAGGTCCGGACACTTGTGTTCGACAGATGTGCGCGCCCTCATGGTCCGGGCTCGTACGAGGCCCTCACCTGTGGGCCATGGCTGAACGCCTCTAAGCCGTGTCCCTTGGGTGTCAGGGTCTGGCCATAACTCGCCACCGGCTCGTGGTGGTGAGGTCTCGGTGGATTGACGCTGAGCCGCCAGCGTCTGCAGCCTACCTTGTGCCAGACGTATTGGTTACCCATTCCTCTGGAATACACAAGACTAGGCCGAGAGAGGGGTCATGTCGTTTGGGCGCCACATGATCTCTGAAGCTCTGCCCAGACATTGTGATGGAATATTGGCCACATTCCACTCACATACTTTGACTTTGGTCTGTCAAGACTGCAAGGTGTCAACTCAACTTATATATATATATATATATATATATATATATATATATATATATATATATATATATATATATATATATATATATATATATATATATATATATATATATATAATGAAAAAAAATGAGAACTATTAATTAGCAGTGCAAAGAAAAGGTCAACAATGAACATCACAGCAAACGGGGAAATTCTAGGACAAGTAACAAGTTTCTCCTATCTTGGACATGTAAAATCAGAAGATGGCAGAAGTGAAACAGAAATGAAAATGAAAATAGGAATGACCAAAAATGCTTTCAGCAGCATGAAATCAGTATTAACAACTAGATAGATTACCATATCACAAACAAACAAGTGCTTGAAAGATCGGATATTACCACAGTGCACCCTCTCCTCACGTAGAGACGCCTCCGGTGGCTGGGCCACGTATCTAGAATAGAGGATGAACGTATTCCCAATGACCACCTTCCTATACGGAGAACAAGCCACTGGGAAGAGGCCAACCGGAAGACCCCAAATGCGATATAAGGATGTATGTAAACAAGATATGAAAACCCCCGACATAGATTCAGACACCCGGGAAGGTTAACCCGGTCAACAAATGCCCGCAGAAGTCGGATGTGTCGGCCTAACGGCGCAAGAACGCAGCTCTGCTGTAAACAGGCACAACGCAATCACATCCGAAAAAAAAAAAAAAAAAAAAAAACTCCGGATGAACGAAGAAGAAGATTCAGACACATGGGAAAGAGTTGCAGCAGACAGATTTTCCTAGAGAAGAGATGTACTAAAGGGACTGGTGTTCTTTGGGCGCAATCTGATCCAACAAACTGAGGATAGGAATCACAGGCATAAAATGCAGTCACTTACTGCTGGACCGGCCTCGTCTTACAGATGCGGAAACTGTGACAGAGATTGTCACTTTCGCATTGGACTATACAGTCACCAGCGGCGCTGTCAGGTGCCTCCCAAGCTGTACAACTCTATAGGCCTACAGGACTGAAAGAGGCCTACTACTACTACCACTACTACTACTACTACTACTACTACTACTACTACTACTACTACTACTACCACCACTACTACTACTACTACTACTACTACTACTACTACTACTACTACTACTACTACTACTACTACTACTACTACTACTACTTCTACTACTACTACTACTACTACTACTACTACTACTACTACTACTACTACTACTACTACTACTACTACTACTAGAAATGAGAATTGCCAAATGCTATGTATACTACACTACTATATATGTACACTACTATATGCCGCGGAAGCCTGGAAATCTAACAAACAATTAAAAAGTCGAATGGAGACCAGGGAGATGTCGATAAACAGAAGAATATGTTGTATTTCAGGGAAACAAAGACAATCAAATACAGAGGTTATAGAAAAACTGGGAAGGAAAAGAGAGTTGTTACAAGAAATAAAAAAAAAGAGGCAAGTGAAATATTTCTGCCACGTTAAAAGACAACACTCTTATAAAAACCATACTGGAGGGCAAGATTGAAGGCAAGTGAGCAAGCGGTAGACAACGATATAGATAACATCAATAGATGGACGAACATCAAACTGACAGAATTTACAGTCAGGGCGAGGGACAGACGGTGTTGGAGATTCATTGCAACCAACCTTCACTGTGGAGACGGCACCTGATTGATTCTTCTTCTGCTGCGTTCATCCGGTGTCCCTCCCCCCCCCCCCCCAACATGTGTTTGCGTTATGACAAGTTTATTTGCGCCTGTAGGCCGACACATCCGACTTCTACAGGTGTTTGTTGACCGGGTTAACCTTCCCGGGTGCTTCGAAGGACATTCGACTCTCACTGTTGTGGTGTCATCTATATCTCAGCTGGTCAAATTAGAACGGCCAATGACATCACGACCAAGCCTCAAGGGAAGGCAGGGGCAGACCATGGGCACATTCCCCGTCATCCAAAGAGGCTTCCATAATTGCAGAGCAGAAACATAGCGCTCTGGTACTGGGCTCACCCACGGAATCGTTACGTCCTGCTCATGGCTGCTTCACTTTCTCACTTTCGTATATTGGGCATTTCGTTGGCTGCTGGCCGCTCCCAACGCAAACCAGGAACGGTCAGTCTGCAGACAACATCCACTCAGCAAGCTTTAGGTTCGGACTTTCCACTAAATGCGGATGCTGAAGGCCCAGCATCTCACCTACATGCAGCAGAGGGTGAGTAACGGCCAGACTCTTACAACCGGGGGGGGGGGGGGGGGGGATATTGGCTTAGAGGCGTTCTACAATATCCCTCAGCTGAGAGCCGTGGAACATGTGTCTGAACCAAGACTCGATTCATTGATTTAGATAGATTAGAGGGCCAAGATGTCAGTTTGTCCGTTGGCAGATGGGCCCTAAGGGGGCCTGATGAAGTGGGGTCTCTTAAACATTAGACATTATGTTGAAAATGGTAATGTCCTTCCAGTAGCTTTTTCTACTGGCAACCAGTATTACTAGACCCAATCCGCCACTGGTTTGTATTCATTGTAGTAGTGGAAAGAAGCCGCGATAACAGCAGACCATTTAACATTGACAGCTATAAAGCTATATTGACCAAACCGGGATTCTCATCTGCCGCCTCCAAATTACAACAGCGCATCGTGGAAGAACAGTTATAATCAACAACAACACCAACAACAACAACAACAGATTTGTTGCATGTTCTTACCAGGACACAACAATAAACACCATCTTTTATTGGCTGTTTATGATTAAGTGGGCAATTATTTTACGTTCAGTAATGTGTTATTGCTTTCTGAACGACTAACGCCTCATACCACCGAAATTAGCGCAAAGCTGTTTGCTACCACATCGCCTGATTTCGAACCCTCTTCCTGGTATATCGGGTGATTGTGAAACTTCTTTTACTAACCCCTGGGCCATCGACACATGTCCCTTGCGATATATTGCGAATAACCCTACATTGATATTCTAGGCAACTGTACGTTCAGTAATTTGCCATTGCTTTTTGATCTAGAAGTCAACGTTTTAGTCCAAATACTGGTGTGTAGGGTGAACCCACTACCTCACCGTCAGCATAAGGGGAGGTTAAGTACAAACGTGTTAAACCTCTCGGCTACGCTGACGATCACTTGGACACCCTTAAAGAATCGTGTCTTATTAGACTGGTTAATCATCCACCGGAACCTATAACTATGGAATATTAATAAAATTCGTATCTAGCAATTGCAATTTCACCTTAGGTTTCAGAAGTGTGTATTAACCAATATAGATTAAATAGTGAAACTACGAGAAATTTAAAAGATATGAAAGGATTCGCCGTCTGAGGATACACAATCAACAATAAAGGATATGCGAATGGTACGGTATTGATTACAGACAATGAAAAAGATATGCTGCATTTAGTGTATGTCGCTATAGTGCACAGTGAACACGTACGTAAAATTAAATTGTAAGAAAACTAACTGTGGTCATCTCCAAGTACACAGAAATACCACGTGGTAAAAGGATATGGAAATATGGTATGTGGCCAAAAGAATGGAAGAGAACTATCTTCATTCCAATACCAAAAAAGGGCAACCTGAAATTATGCACTAACTATAGAACTGTTGCCTGATAGTCATGCAAGTAAAATTCTACTGAAAATCATAATGGGAAGACTTTGTAAGAAAATGGAAGAAGAGATTAACGTGGTTGAAGCTGGATTTAGACAAGGAAGAGGAACAAGAGATCACATTCTCAACATGCATTTAATAATAGAGAAGTGCAGAGAATTTACTGTAAACCTATTCTCATGTTTTGTGGATTATTCAAAGGCATTTGACTGTGTACAATGTCAGAAACTTTGGGATATCATGAGAAATATGGGCTTTCAATCACATGTAATACAACTCATAAGAATGCTCCATCTAGACCAGTGTTTCCCAACGTGGGGCCCACGCCCCACAGGGGGGAAATTTGACTGTTAAGGGGGGCAATTCGAAAATGGAAGAAATCGGCTGAATATAACAAAACGGGGAGACTTGAGACTGAAGTTAACTAAATTGGAACCTGACATAAGATCTCTTTGCAGCAAGCATCAAGCGCAAGGATCTCACTAAATTTAAATAATAAATAATTACTAATAATTAAAATAATATAGAAAAATCTTTCATTAAAATTATTTTGTACTTGAATTTCAGTTCTCCATTATATGTTTTGAAAATTTACTTACTGTGTTTGCTCAATAATTACCTAGTGATTTCTTCCTAAAACCTATCAATCAAGTTTCTTTAGTGAACATTTCAATTTTTGAATATTAAAAATAATGTATATGTTGAGGGGAGGGGCATGGGGCGGGGGAGGGGGGCAATATGAATTTTAGAAAGGCTTAAGTGGGGCATGGTACAAAAAAGGTTGGAAACACTGATCTAGACCTACAAGCAGCGGTTAGAATAGATGGCGAGACATCAAATTGGTTTGACATCAAGCAAGGAGTCCGTCAGGGATGTGTGCTGTCCCCTATTTGTTTAACCTGTACGCCGAAAATATAATGAGAAATGTAAGAGATGATATAAACAGGGAGCTATATGAAGTCCTAAATTTCGGTGGTCATGACATACCGGAGATTCGGTATGCTGATGATACAGTATTGCTATCCACAACACAGAATAGTATGGAAAACCTAATAGCCTCAACCCAATTGAATAGTGAAAATCACAACTTATATCCTAACATAGCAAAAACAAAGATAATGCATACAGATAAAACTACTATGGGGACAGAAATATATGTTAATGAGCAAAAATTGGAGGTGCTGGACAATTTTGAATATCTTGGGTCATTAATTACCACTAACGGTGACACAATGAAAGAAATTAAACGTCGACTATCAATTGCTCTTCAAAGACTAAAACAACTGAATAAATTATGGAGCGGGACAGACAGAACTACAAAAATTAGATTTTTAAGAGCATGCATTTTTCCCATTGCAACAAATGCCTGTGAGACCTGGACACTTACTTAACAAGCTGACCAGCGCATAAATGCCTTTGAATATAAATGCTATAGACAAGTTCTAAGAATATCTTGGGTAAAGAAAAGAACAAATGCAATTATACTTCAAGAGCTGAATATTGAAGAAGGTTGGCTATTAAAGACGATGAAACAAAGAAAATTTAAATATTTTGATCACTTGAAACGTCATGAAAGTTTGGAGAGAACAATAACGGAGGGATATATGCCCGGGAAGAGACGAAGAAGAAGGCCAAAGAGAAGATGGGTGCAGGATGTGGCGGATAATCTCCAGATGGGTGTATCGGACGCGGGACATCTTGCTTATGATCGAGAGGTTTTCTGGAAGGTTGTTATTGGAGCGAGGTTCTGCAAAGGACATGCTACGGAATTAATGAATAGCATTCAAGTAAAAGCGCGAAATTCTTAAACAGGTGAATCGGTACAATTATCTTGTCATAACAAGTGATGAAAAAATCATCATAGAGATTAAGCAAATCATGTCAAGGGTAAGTAACCATTTGAGTAATGGAAATCACGCACATAATAAGCTTTCACTTGCAGTGAGATTGATTGATTGATTGATTGATTGACTGATTGATTGATTGACTGATTGATAAGGAACCGACATCACGGCATTCGGGGCATTCCCATAAGCGCTCCGTCCCCATCCTCCGCAGCCAGCGAAGAGTTCCAACACCAATAGTTCCAGTAGCATTCTGATTATATGTCCGTCTCGCCTTTCCTCTGAGCGTCGAGCTTCGGCCAGAGCCTCTCGTCACTCCTCGCTGCCTCATTCTTGCCAGACTATGGTGATCCATTTCAGTGAGAAACATAGTTGAAGTTCTATGTAGATACTAATGCAATGCCTGCGCTGGTCTCCTGCGAAAGTGAGGGAGAGACTGGCCATCTATTCCATTGTGTATCCAGGCCTGCAAAATGTGATTGCACGTACACATCATGGACCCAGATCGAGATATTGCTCCGCGACAAATTATTTATTTATTATAGGTACTATACTGTTGCATGCAGTTGCGGACTATGTATTCAAATATTGGTTGTCAGAATTAAGAGGTTGTAACATGCCTGGGGTCATTGACATTACCGGTCCGGATAAATAGTAGACAGAGGTAAAATAGGGCGGGGTAGTAGGTCGTCGGAGGGTGCAAATGAGAGGACAGACGGGGAAGGTTGGAGACAGTGATTTAAGGGAGAGTGAGGAGAAGTCAGCCGGCTAGTGTAATGATGGGGCAGACAGTTTTAGCTGTGGGGTAGTGTTTGTCTGGAGCCTGGAGAAGGCTGCAAAGAAGGGTTAAAAAGACAGTGAAAAACATTGACGGGGACAGTGGAGTTTTGGGACCCGACAAGTGTAGGTCGGTGGTTTGGGAAAGTGAATGATAGGGGAGTTAGTGATAGAACTCTACCCGGTGGTTTTCAGTGATAGGAAGGCTGAGACTAAGGATTAAAGACTGAGCACGGTTATCAGCAGACATAGTGAATTGAAGCCTAGCCCTAGAGAGGGTAGGATAGTTAGCTTAGATCCAGAGTGGGTTGCATCCAGTGAGTTCGGGCCGGAAGAGTGGCTATAAAAACAGTCGTGGTGGATGAGATTAAGTAGGCCTTGAGAAGGCAGTGTTAGTCGAGTGTTAGGTTGTGATAAAGATATATTCTGAGAGAATTATTGTTCCTGGATTTATATGTTGTGTGGTTCAGTGTTAATTCAGCATTAAATGGATATTATGTGCGCAAACTCAATCGTGTTCACTGACTGGTTGATGTGTGCTGTTGTGGTGACTTGTGGTGTGAGACAGGTGGCTAGCTTAGCCTCCACACTGCAGTAATATAGAAGGAGCCGTATGATCTAGACAACGACCAATCTTAGTTTAGTACAAAAGAGTTTGTGTCAGAGGTTCTTAAAAGTCGTTCAGAAAGCAATGGCAAACTACTGAACGTAAACTTGCCAAGAGATCACAACGGCATAAATACTGTGTTGACTGCGATGTCCTATACAAGATTTGCACACACACACAAATGAGGATGCAAAAAATACCACGGAAGAAGAGAAAAACAAAAATTCCTAGGGGGCTTCATCCCCTACACCATTCAGATGAACATCGACGTTAACTTCTCGCTCAGACAGCAATGCCTAGAACATGAAACTGGAGTTAGGGTTGATCGCAAAGTCCCGCATGAGCCATGCAGCATTGTTTTACCACTTGACAGTCTCTGCTTCGGGATTTTTTGTTTTCTTAAAAATTATTTCACGTTTAACCAGATATTTGATCAACAGCAGACTGATTACATAGACACAATGACATACACCCGCAACTCCTGCAGACTCGGTATCATTCATGGTTGGATTGCGTTGGTTTTTTATTTATTTTAAGGAAAACAAAATGTTCCACCATTCACGATGCCGGGCTAGTGATTTTTTTCTTTATTCGCTCGCTTTGAACTCAAGAGTAGTCCATAAATGTGCTACTAATTCTAGTGCACTAGACTGATGTTTGCGTGTCCTTCGCCATCAGGCGAGCCCACTAGGACTTCTGAGGTACTTGTAATTTACGCCCCCAAATTAAGGGCGAGAAGTCAACATCTTAGGCCAACTGACCGGTGTAGGGGTTTAACCCGCTACCTCGGCATCAGCACATCGGAAGTTTAAGAGCAAGCGCTCTTATCCAGTGGGTCCGTTGGGAGTTAGAAATCTCAAGACAGCTATAGCAACCAGCAGGCCGAACTCGTCGTTGCACAGGCTGAATTTCAAAACGAGAAAATCGACCCCTAATAAATATGTATATCGTGTGTGATTGCCTGGAGCAGTCTAATATAAGCAGAGCATTCTATGCAACTATGAAAAAGAGACAGTGTTCCTAGTTGGTCGAGTTAGTTAGTCGACAGTTTATCCTCACTGCACATAGACTTATTCTGTCCATAAATGCTGGGATCCCCTCCTCATTATTTCCTTCAGCGCATAGCGACTAATTTAGGGTGTATTTTTAATGCCTGTGCAGTGTTTGAAATTATTTTGGGTCCAAGTTTTGAATTCACCCTCTGTAAAGTTCCCGCAATATAATAGGTAAATACAAAACTTTGACCGGTAATATTTTCAACCACTGTACAGTCATTAAAATGCACCCTGTACTAATAACACCAATAAGATTAACTAATATAACTTCCCCTCACCCCCCCCCCCTCCCCCATACAGCTCTTGACTGTCTTCATCTCTTTTGAGATTTTGAGACCAACGGTGTCCTTTGGTCATGTGATGAGAAGAGAGTTAGTTAGTTAGTTGGTTAGTTAGTTAGTTAGTTTAGTTAGTTAGTTAGTTAGTTAGTTAGTTAGTTAGTTAGTTAGTTAGTTAGTTAGTTAGTTAGTTAGTTAGTTAGTTAGTTAGTTAGTTAGTTAGTTAGTTAGTTACTCGAGGTTCCAACTTCACGGCAACGGGTCGTCCCCATTATGCTCCGTTACTGTGCCAGTGAATATCACACAAAATGCTCCCCACTGTCCAATGTGAAAAGTGGAATAGACAGGAGTCACGGCAATCCAACAGCCCACACAAGTACACTGTGCATAATGCCGCCGCCAGAATGCCAACACAAAATTAATCCACGAAAACTACTGCTCATCGTCGATGGACTCGGTAGTCACCAGAAAGACCTCTTTGACCAGGGTTCGTCACATGGCTCGGTCTTTTACCGCAGGGCGACCCACCGAAAGTTTCGCATAAAGCACGAACTCCGCAGCTTCAGCGCTGACTCCCGGGAGTCTACTGAAACATGCACTCGTGAACCAAAAAGGCAAATCAGTCTATTTAGGAACAGCCGGTAACCATTGTTCCGAACATGCAGGTCACTGTGCAGGACAGATGAAAAAGCATTCCCTGCGAATTTCACAGCTTACAGTCGCCCACGCACTCACTCAGTAGCAGGGCGACGGAACCATATACTACCCGTCCAACATGAGGAAAATGCGATTGCAAACCGTAGCTGCAAGCATAAACACGCCACAGGCCTAAACGGTTCAACGCCTAACCGCCATATTTGCGACCGGAAGTCCGATGAGAAAAGAGGCATTGGAGAACAAGGCGACGACAGGGAAGATCCATTCATTAGGTAGAAAATGCAGAGAAAGGTCGTGTTATATTATGCTAGATGGTCTAAGGCGGTTGTGTTGCGGGATATCATCAATACAATTGATCTAGAACATAATGAACGAGCTATGTGAAGCGACATGTACATCTGCATCATTTAGGAGACTCATGATGATGATAATGATCCTAACAGTAGTGCGGAGTTCGTGCAGTGTGCTGCGATTCTCCATGTTTGATTATGGGTTGCTTCAAAGAGCACATATGAATATATTAATGAATAAAGTCGCTTAAAAGTCGACAGGGTTGACTTCATTGCACCGGGATTTATCCCATATGGCTCGGTCTCTTTCCGCAGCGCAGAAAGAGTCGAACAAAGCACAAAGCACGAACTCCGTAGCTCTAGCGACGACACACAGGAGTCTTCGAAAAAGTTAACTCGTTAGCCGAAAGACGCGGCCCGGAATCGAACCAACAACCTTCGGAGCCCGAGACAAACGGCTTGAACACTTCGCCACGGAGACTCCAGGCATTAATGAATATTGAAAGATAAGCTTAACCAAAAAACCACTACCACCACAATAAACAAAACTGTCAAATAATAAGGCCAAAAGTTGTTGCCATATGAAAATGATTTATTGGAAACTAATTGTAATAAAGAATCCATGAGAAAATAGATGTGATGTCTTGCCGAGAAATATTACTTCATTCTCCCAGTCCTAAACATCGTGAAAAGTGTCACAGGATCTTGCCCTTGAATGCCAGAACTGCATAAGACGTTATCTTTTTCTCTTCACGATGTTCATAGCTCAGTAATACAACCTGACTTTCCCAGCGAAGACTCACGTGTATATTGTATGCAAGTCAGATATAATTAATTCCTATGACAGTTTCAAACAGTAGTTAATTCAGTCTCCGATTGCCTGTCAGGACAATGGTCTGAATTCAACTCCCACCAAAGGCAGGATGATTTTTTTTTCTTGGTCTACCAGTTCGGCTCTGGGATTGCCACGCCTACATGAAAATTGGTACCAGTGAATAGTAATAGACGCAATTTTCTGGGAATTGTCTGGCAAGGAAAGGCGACGAAGTAGAGCAATGCTCACCGCATCTCAAATGTCATGGTCTAGAACAGTGGTTCTCAACATTTATTTGGCCCATGCACCCTTTCACTATATGTTCAGAATGTCACCCCCCCCCCTTTTTTCCAAAATGTCGCGCGGCCCCCTTTACACACACCCATACATATCTAATATATATATATATATATATATATATATATATATATATATATATATATATTTATATATATAAATACACCCAAACACAGATATATATATATATACACACACACCCACAAGCTCACAATAATTCAAGGAAGGGGGGCGATCGCTTTTTTTGTGGTCATGAAGCCAGTATGAGTCTGCCAATCTGCTGTCTTAATTCCTGCCCCCCTCCCCCCGCCCCTAAAATTCTCCTCTGGAAGGGGTGAGGAATTCCCGACCGGTTGAGAACCACTGGTCTAGAATATATGGCGGTTTAATACTTCACGTTCCAGCGGCAGTGTCTGTTATGGAACCATAATTGTAGATTATGTGAATTCCGTTAGAACTGGGAGTATGTATGAGGAGTTATTACATCTCATCTCATCTCATCATGTCCCTCTTGTACCTTGCGGTGTCGAGGTGAAGTATAAACTTCGTGAGAGTGCCCGATTATGGGCTTCATATATCGATATTCCCATGGATTCTGCTATTCCCTCCGTCCAACGTTTACGTGTTCGGCCTCTTCCTCCGTTTCCATCTGATCTGTACATCATTGCTTGTTGTGATATGCCGTTGACTGGTAACAACATTGGACATGGCCAAACCATTTGACTTGCTGCTTTCTGATAAAATCTAGTGCTGCTTTAACCCCCACTTTAGTCCTGATTTCTTCATTTCTGATCTTATCTCTTCTTGATACGTTGAGTATTCTTCTCAGGAATCTCATTTCTGTTGTGGTGATTTTTCTTTTCTCTTTTTCTGTCATGTGACTACATATATAATCATACTGGTGTAGCGTAAAAATGATCTAAGATTCGGTTAAGTGTATAGTCATACTGGTATAACCTCTAATTAAAGCATTATCTGGATAAGTAAACAGTCATCCTGGTATATCTTCTAACTAATACATTATCTAGTTAAGTTCATAGTCGTTCTGGTGTAGCCTCTAAGACATAATGTGAACACTTTTAATATGTCTAGAATTTATATACATAATGCCACTAATAATAACAAATAGCTCTTTTTTTTTTCAACATCGTCGTAGCCACACCAAAACCTGGTATAAATGAACAATATAGATCAAGCACCTTAATTTGATTTTATTCCACTTAAGAAATCAGACAGAAGACTACTTATTGATTCAAGAGAACTCCCAAATACAGACATTGATACTGATCACAAACCAATTATAATATTTAAAAAAACAATTCAACATACAGGAAAATAAGAAACAAAAAGGGTAACAACAGATTTCCTCAACTATAGGAGGCTTCATGAATATACGGTTAAAGTCGAATATAAACAAGAAATTAAAAAGCTACAAAAGACCATCCCTGATGATTACTCAAAGGTAGATAGGAATTTACAATTTTCAAGGCTGCCATGCTCGACACATTGAAAACTAAATGAGGAACCAAGAAAGTAGGTCAGGACAAAAGAGTAAGAACAGTTTGGCGGAACAATGCCGTGAAAGATAGCATATGCAGAAAGAAGGTGGCGTTAAAAAAAAAATGGATCGCAACTAAATCTGAACAAGATTATTTTACTTTCAGAATAGCACCTCCAAATGCCAAAAGAACAATTTAAGCATCTAAAGATGAATCCTGGAGAATATACGATGAACAGATGGCAACCCTGAGCAAAGACTACCCAAGAGCATTTTATAAACGTGTCAACAATATGAGAAACATCGTCGCATGCTACAATCCAACCACCATAATAAATAGCAAAAGAGGTATACCCTTATTTAATAAAAACAAAGACTAGTAAGGTGGCTGTATACTTTCTGGGAGTCTCCAAGGCGAAGTGGTCAAACCGTTTGACTTGGGCTCCGAAGGTTGTGGGTTCGATCCCGGGCCGCGTCCTTCGGTTAACGAGTGCAATTTTTTTAGACCCCTGGGGGTTGTCGCTGGAGCTACGGAGTTCGTGCTTTGTGCGACACTTTCGGCAGTTCGCTGCGGATAGAAACTGAGCCATGTGGGATAAAAACCCTGTGCAATTAAGTCAACCCTGTCGACTTTTATGTGACTTTTTTATACTTTCAAGAACTACTTAAACCCACACATAACATAGAAAACATCACTTTTGGGCCTAAAAGCTATAGACAACAAGAACCAAACTTCATCCTTGCAGAAGTAAAATCAGTTATACAAAAACGTCATAATAACAAATCACCGGGTCCAGATGGAATAACCACATAAGCTATTCAGGCCTGTGGGAAAACAAGAGTTAAATGGCTGACAAGACTTTATACTATAGCATGGGAAGAAAGAAAATTCCAAGACGATTGGCAACATGCAATAATAGAACCAGTATAGAAAAAGAAAGACAATATGGGAGTGTGCGAAACATACAGAGTTAAATCACTCTTGAGTCATTAAGGGAAAATGTATGCGAAACTATAGGAACAAAGAGCTAGACCCATAGTTGAACAAAAGTTAACAGTTGCACTGATGTACTATTCACACGTAGACAAACATGCTTTAAGATAAACATCGAATACAGTGACCAGCAGAATATTGTTTTTGTAGATCAGGAAAAGGCTTTCAATAGAGTAGACATATACAAATCATGGACCATCCTTGAAGACTACGGGATACAAGGACAATTACTAGAAAACATCATAGCCATGTACCACTCGAGCCAAAGTGTAATAAGAACACAAGAAGATATATCATATATGTTCACAATCAATACAGGAGTGAGACAGCGTTGTGTGCTCTCTACCCTGCTATGTAACATCCACATAGACAGAATATCCAAAGAATCAAGCCTTGACACAACAGATTCAGGAAACGTTGACCCCTTTATTTCAGATGAAACAACAGATTCATTCGCAATAAATGAGCTTTTATTTGCAGAAGATCAGTGCATGTTTTATAGCGACGATGGGATACTGCAAAATCATATTAATAAGCTGAGTTCAACATGCAACAGATACAATATGAGTATAAATACAGTCAAAACTGAAGTAATGCAAGTTAGAAGATCTCCTGGTCCATTAAGTATACTGATAAATAGCACATCTCCGAAACAACTTAAAGAATTCAAATAGTTTGGAAGTATGAAAACAGAAAATGCCAGATTAGACAAAGAAATCGAAATAAGATGTCAATAAACAAGTGCTCTTACTTATCAACCGTCACTCATACTGAAACATCCAAATATACCTATGTCAAGGAACCACAAAAATAAATAGCATATTCACACCAATCCTATGTTACCAATGTCAAATTTGGACATTATCCAAATCACACTTTCGCAAAATCAACACCTATGAGATGAGATGCTTAAAGAGAGCTGTCAACTTAACTATCCTAAAACCGAGTAAGAAATTATGTTGTTAGACAGTGGGATCAACACCATGTGTCACATATATTAAAAGACAGAAGATCAAATGGTTTGGCCATGTCGTTAGAATGCAACACCAGCAACTACCATCACTGGCCTTACATCAAAGAACATCTTCTACGAGAGCAAGAGGACGTCCAATAAGAAAATAAATTGACGACACACACACACAAATGCACAATAAAACGGAATGACACTATCCAGTGCCAACCATCGGGCACTGGAAATCCAGTTATTTATTCTCACGACGCTTGAAGGCAAAAATAGCAGCTGAATGATGATCTCACGTACAATTATATTTCAAGATGGAGTTAGCAATTGCGCACTCTGGTTAGGTATTGTGTCAGAGTGACATCCCCAACTTTGGTTACCTGTTAAAGATTGCAGAAAAAGATTATCAGTTTTAGAGATAATCTTGAGAACATAACGTTATAGAGCATTCTGTCACGTCACATACATACACAGGATGATACAATGTGAGCAATGTAAGAATGAAAGCTACATTTGGGTGAAGTGGATTACACAACGTTCGGCTCTTATTTAAGTAGATATATAGGAATTAAAAGTGAATTTGATTTCAAGATAACTAACCAACGGTTGTGATAACACCTTGTGATCCTGAGGTAGTAGTTTGGACGTCTAGTTTTGTAGGACAAGGGCAAAGAATGAGGCGGAGCGCATGGTGCGCGCGTTAAAATCCATCGGCAGATGAAGAGGTAAAATAGTAGCTTGAGTAGGTCGTTGGGAACTAATAGTAGACTCAGGAAACCGTTTCACAATCTGAGGCGGATCAATTTTATGGTACAAGCCTCATAAGTTATACTAATCGGCACCTGACTGGTGGGTCATTCTGTCCATATGTTCGCCGCCACATTTAGTTTCCAAGAGTTGTCCTGGTACTCTTTTTCAGACTGGTTTAACCTGGGAGCCCGGGTCGATTGGAACAAAACAATTATCCGTCTCGGAGGGCATTCGAAATTATAACTATCAGGCCGGCAGCAAGTGAGCGAGCGGCTACGCTACCCCGGCTCTCTGATGCTAATACACATTGTAAACTATATACACATTATAACGACTTAAATACCTCTACTGTCCTGGGCATATATATTTTAGCGGCTTCGAGTTAATTAATTCGCTGGCTTGCGGATAGCTAATAATATCGGGGTACTGAACATGGACACAAGATAGTTTTAAAACAAAGGTGGTTGCATATTCTTTACATGACGCCACAGTCAACCCCAGCATTTTGTGGCTGTTTGTGATTAGGTTGCAAGTTTACGTTCAGTAGTTTGTAGTTGCTTTCTGAACGACCGGCACTCATACCATTTTATAAAAACCAACGCAATGCGGTCTGCTGCTAAATCGCCCGCAGCTGTATTTAGTTTGTTTATCTTGTATTTCATTTCGTGAGTGGGACAAGATTGCAATGTCGATGACATTTTAAAGACATGTACGCCTAGCTATCAAAAACGATTACAAATAAACTACAGACATTCAATAATTGGTAAATAGAATGAGGAAAATGATCTCATGGAGAGAACTATACACATACCAGTGAACGAAGTGATGAAGTAAAGACGCTCTCGCCGAATAGTGTAACTAGAAAGACCTTCTTCTAGAATCGACTGTCCAAAAGAAACAGAGTAAGCATAAGAACACACCAAGAAGAGAAGTAGAACCAGAAATCAATAATATGGCAAAGGCATGGACAAAGGATAAGAGTATCTGGGTTGAGTTGGTTGAGAACCCATGTCCCAATAGGGGATAAAGAATGAGAGAAGAATAAACTTAGTCACCAAGTCCTTACATCATCAACATGTTATGTAATATCCACAAATGTTATGCAGATCTGATAGGACATTACATATTTGCTGAACGCAGTGGAATTGCGATTAATGAGACGAATGTTGTGAATTCCCTGGACTGCCGGAGTAACTAAAATCAATTGCCCAGAAGATGCTACAGAAACAAGAACATTATATCACTGGCACATTGCCGTCTTGACTGACGATATTTTGATACATTGTGCTTCCAGTGAGGCAAAACGACTACAAGCCATGCGGTAGAGAATGTTATATCTCTCCACAGCATACAAACTTGGGCTGTATTGTAGAGATCATGTGTTGTTGCTCATGCAGCGTCATCTCTCTCTCTCTCTCTCTCTCTCTCTCTCTCTCTCTCTCTCTCTCTTTCTTTCTCTCTCTCTCACTCTCTCTCTCTCTCTCTCTCGATCTGTTTAGTTTACTCCAGAGGAAAGGTAACACCATTACATCTGGAACAATGCAAGCTGCAGAAGCTGCCGGATAATCAAATCAATGCTCTAACTGTCGAGCTATTAGACTTTCTATCCTAGATCATGTCATGACATGTATTCTTTAGGTTGCATTTCCTCGCACCAGGATAAGGTTTGTACACCCCCAACTGCACTACTCCGCCAGAAGCCGTTGGCACTATATGTTGGCAAGCGCTACCCAACATTCGACTCTAACTAACAGAAAGCAGGTAGTACCGTCTACTGCAGTTGTTCGCAACCGGTGGGGAATCCCCCCACCCCACCCCCACGGATAGGGGGTGCGGATTGTAGTTTCCAGTGGGGGGAGAGGGGGAATTAAGATTATTTTAAGATCGAAACAGAACAAATTACTTGATATTGTTCTTCCTTCAATACTTTACGGTTCTGTACTTCTCGCCTTCTGAAATTCGTTTTATAACATAAGTAGACCCGCAAATCACGTTTTATGTAGACATCTAGATTTGTTCCGCTATGTGTTATTAAAGTTAGCTTCCATTTTTACGTATACTATGTAGGGGCAGGAGGGGGGGGGGAATTTATAGGGAGGAAATACGAAAGGGGGGGGGGGAGAGGGGAAATGATATTCTAAACATATGGTAAAGGGGTGTGTGGGCCCATAAAGGTTGAGAACCACTGTTCTACTGGTATGTGGTAGCTCAGACATTTCTGACTCAGAAAATTATATACAACTGTAAGGAAGAGACGAACATTCGTGCTCATATGATGAGGAAAGATACACTGGAGAACATCCCGATGACCGGAAATTGCAGACCAAGAGAAATTATATTGGATGGACTGAGATGGTTGCATGTAGGATTATCCTCAGCAGAGTTGATTTAGAACACCAAGGACAGGTAGGCTATCTGTGGAGCTGCATGCAATCCTACGCCAGTTGACAGAAAATATGATGATCATGATGATGATTTACTGCATTAAATTATGTAATTATTGCATTATTACAGCCAGATGGTTGTTTAGAAACTTTTATTTAGTTTACTTTTCTTCAATCAACATATTAAGCTTTTATTTAGTTAGAAGAATAACTTAATATTTTATTTTTTTTTAACTTGATGATGTTGCAACTTTGTACAATTGCAATTTCTAGTGTGCGAAAACAACATTTAAATATGCATTACCAACTAATAGCATAGAATAGGAAATGACACATATATTTTACACGCGTTGCGAAACTTACCGCCGTCATGACATCGCCCTCGACTGATCTTGTCACAATCCATGTTAGGTTTTTTCCAGAATATTCGTATGTCTCCACAGTCCGTCCATTTTCCACTAACACGGTCAACTGTGGGGAAGAAAATGTCAATGCCTCAGAAGTATGTGTTTCCTAATGGCGTGGGCGACAACGTTTATACTTCTACACAACTTGCGATTTTGGGAACAGTGGTAACTTAGTGGTCAGACGCTCGTCTGCAGGGCTGGTGGTCAGGTGTTCGATTCTCATCAAGGTGAATGTGAAGTTTTAAAACTGACCTTGGCTTCCAAGTCGACTCATTTTAACAAGTGTACCAGGAACTGTCTTGTGACGTAAAGGTGACGGAGTGGTACTGACAACACCACCCAACGAGCGCCGATTGATCTTGAGAAAATATGTGTTTAGCACCACTCAACGTGTGCCGATTGATCTTGAGAAAATATGTGTTTAGCACCACTCAACGAGTGCCGATTGATCTTGAAAAAATATGTGTTTAGAACCACTCAACGAGTGCCGATTGCTCTTGAGAAAATATGTGTTTAGCACCGTTTAACGAGTGCCGATTGATCTTTAAAAATATGTGTTTAGCACCATGTACCCAATGCGCCTTAAGCCTAACATGGCCCGTTACATTAAGATAAAAAATATGTTTACATCTTGCAATCTCAAGTAGCGTGTATTAATTTTGCGCTTATGCACTTGCATGGCCGCTCTCCCTGGCGAAGGTGTTATTGACTTTCTCAGTAATCCCGTATATCAACGTAGGGTAACGCAGCTGCGCGAGATTCAGTAGCGGATAGCGCCGCGTTGGTTACTTACAGGGGTATGTGAGCCGGTCGCTCAGAAAGCAATAGCAAACTAAAAAAAAATGTTTTGCGTACCCTTTACTGGACTTCGCTATCAACATCAGTATCTTTCAGCTGATTGTTGATTTCTTGGCAAGATTACGCTCAATAGTTTGCCATTGCTTTTTGAGCGGCCGGCTCAGTCACCAGCGCGGGTAGATCCACTTCCAATTCTCGCGCGCTGCGAGACCCTGCGTGGATAAACGGGATTACGGAGAAAGTCGTGTAACCCCTCGGCCAGAGAGACCGGCAATGGCAAACTACTGAGCGTAATATTGCCAACACATCAACAACCGCGGTAAAATGCTGGTGGTGACAGCGCTGTCCTGTAAATAGGATATGCGGGGGAAAAAAAACACTTGCATGCCATGTCTAAAGTCCATCAGGAATTTTCTCTAGTTATCTTCCTCTGTTTCTATTTTCATAAATCTTTTCGGTTCTTACACCATGTCCCAGTTTTTCTCTTCTTGTAATGTTGCCAAAAATGGCGACTGCCTCCTTCTGATTTTTGTGATATGTTGTCCCTATGCAATATCCTCTTTCAGAACATTTAGATTCCTCATTGTATTTGTCCAAGCCATGTTAAGCTGTTTGTCTGTAATACCACATCTTTGAGGCTTCGAGGAATGTTTTTCTTGTTTATTAATTGTGCAGAAATAACAGCCATATGTTAAAACTGGTTCTATACAACATGCGACAAATATGTTTTCCCCTAATCTCCAATGACAGGGATGTATAGTAGAAGATGTTATTCATTTTGATAACTACAGTTTTTTTTCTTTTGCACTGTAGTTTTCTTTATCCCTTTCTATGATATTATCACCGATTCTGTCATCCTATTATACTAGTGAGGCTCACTTTGTAAAACTATCCACAACCAAAGTTTCAATGAATTGTCATAGTTCTTAATGACTTGTAAGCTTAAAGTAAGTTGTTTATATTGTGGTCACTAATTGCGTCGCGAGGTTATCTTTTATTTATATCATTATTTAGAGCAGGGGTGGCCAACCTTTTCAGCAGGCGGGCCAAATTTCAGAAACAATATTTCCTGCCGGGCCACGTACCTAATTTTTTTTTTTTTTTTGGTTATTAAAATAAGCAAACAAGCGTGCCACAGCTTCGACCACATCGTCGCTTCCCAGTAGGTGAGATCATGGGCAAACTCTTGCCTGGTTTAAGGTTAAAAAAATACATCTTATTAATTAATTGATGTTTCCCTTGTAGACGAGTATTAACGTCACTTAGGTGGCTAGTTATATCGACCAAAAATGCAAAGTCGCAAACCTACTCTTTGTCTTCAAACTCTGGACTTGCTTGCAAAGAATGATTGTATTTCGTGTTGCAAATCAAACACTCTTTTCAACAATTTGGCAAGGGTCAGCCATCTTATTTCTGCATAAAATGTAACGTCATTATAATCTGAGTCCAATTACTTTAGAAATTCTTGGAACTGACGGTGATTCAACCCATTCAACTTAATGAAGATCATTATTTTGACGACCACTTTCATGACATGGTTCATTTTGAACATAAATTCTCCTGATCTTATCTCTTCTTGATACGTTGAATATTCTTCTCAGGAACCCATTTCTGTTGTGGTAATAGAAGTATTACTGACTTCGGAGACCTCATTTTCAATCAATTTTACTAAACCCTCGTGTTTCCCAACCATTGCTGGAGCACCATCCGTTGTTAAGCCCGATAAGTTGTTAAGTTGTAACGAAAAGCGATTCAATGTCGATGTAACTGCCTCTAACAAATCTCGTGACTTAGTAGTGTCCTTAAGTGGATACAGTGCTGCTAATTCTTCTGTCTTTTTAAAATGGGCATCAACACCCCTGATAAAAATTGCCAGTTGGGCAGTATCTGCCATAGCTGTGCTTTCATCCACTGCTAGAGCATAAAATATAAACTTGCATGCTCGAATTTTCAAATTATCCTCAATATGTTGTCAAATGTCGTCCACAAACCTAGTAATAGTCTGATGAGACAGACTTATTTTTGAGAAATCCTTCTTCTTTTCTGGACACAGAATTTCAAGACTCTCTCCAAACATTCCTTAACCATTTCACCATCTGAATATGGCTTCGATTTTTTTGCTAGTATCCTGGCTACTGCATAACTAGCTTTTACATAGCATGTTGACTCTGAACCCGCTCTAGTAAATATCCTTTGTTGTACAGAAATATTTTTAAAAGTCATTTACTTAGTCTTGTCGAAATTGCTCTTTGTACTTATAAAACTTATTTGCATGTTTAGTCTCGTAGTGCCGTTTGATGTTATACTATTTCAAGACAGAAACAGATTCGTTGCATATCAAGCATATGGGCTTTGTTTTAATTTCCACGAAAAAAAAAATAGTTTATAGTCCACCTGTCTTGAAAACTTCTTAATTCTTCTGTGATTCTTCTCTTATTTGGTCCAACAATGACGCCTCAAATACACATAATGAATATTCACATAATAAAAACCCACATCAAAATAATATTAATAATCTATATTAATCATACCTTTCTCACTGATGTTCTCAGCCAGTATCCAACCAATATTATCTCTTCCTTCAACAACATTCACACAGAGAAATATCAGGAACGCTGAGTTCATACCTAATACCATAAAGTCTTTTCACAAACTAAAACACCATGGTTCCTACAGTCTATGGTCCATAATATTCCCTTTACGAATGTTCATGTTCAAGTCACTGGAGTAGAACTAGCTAGGTTAATAAGTTCCCAAGGTGCACATATTCATTCGGCTAAATGTTCCGGAATTGGGAGTATCCAGTGCAACATTCCTCAAGCTGTGAAATATCTCTGATAATAAATTTCCTCTGACATTATAAATATCCACAGGGCAGATAAACTTCAGGAGTTATAAATGTCCATCGTTCAGATAAAGTTCAGACGTTATTAATATCCACTGGTAAACTTCAAAAGTAATAAATATCCATAGGCAGATAAGCTTCAGGAGTTATACACATCCATAGGGCAGGTAAACTTCAAGAGTTCTAAATATCCATAATGATACTAGTCAAGGATGGAAATTATCCATAAATGATAAGCGATGGGCAGATATCTATGGTAGTAAGTTTCAGGCCGTGAAATATATCCACGATGATACCGTTCAGGTTTTAAAAATCTCCTCATAGATAAAGTTCAGGTTTTAAAAATGTCCAGGTAGAAACAATCTAAATTTTATAAATGTCCATCTGGATAACTGCCAGGTTTTGACAATGTTCATAACCCTTCTCCTGACCTTAACAATCCAGGTGGAAACAATCCAAATTTTATAAATGTCCATCTGGATAACTGCCAGGTTTTGACAATGTTCAAAACCTTCTCCTGACCTTAACAATTATCCATGAAGATAGGACTCAGCCAGTGTATTTACTTGAGTAGTAGATACATTGGTATTGACCAGGCCATCCTCTTATATACATTGATCAGTCTCTCAATGGAGTTGTATAATGTTGAGGTTGCCTTAAACTTGGAGAGCAAATAATATTAAGGAAACTCCGCTCTTACATCAATATGAATCCTTTTCATCCTGTGCCGATGAATCAGCCACTCTAAATGAGAACTAGAGCATTTGTACTATTTTTCCGGTTCGGCGAAGGTTCAGTCCACCATCCTGGAGTCCAAAGAACCCCACTGTATCCAATACGGAAAATACAGCTGGTCGCTAGAAAGGCATTTCTCAGACTCCTTACAGTTCTCAATTTCACCCCTTAAAATCTTCTCATTTCAATCCACCCACTCGATTTATTTTACTAGGCGCTTTTTTGGCACAGAACACGACACAGATTGATGGGGATGGTGTCACGCACAGGGCCGGGCTGGAGAAAGAGGTGGGGGGCAGTAGTGTTGCCATCTCCCATCTTCTTGTCACCCACAAGATGGTCCCAGGTATTCCTATGTCGTGTGGACGCAGTTTCAATCTCTTGTCAACTTCAAACGCCACGGCGGCTTAAATGTTATGGTTAGAAAATTGGGCTTGGCCTCGAATTAACAGTGTGACCTCTGAATACAGAATTTAATATGGAATCAAAGTGTCGTTGATAGGCATACAATATTGGAAATATGTCACACCGACTCATGATGTAATGTTCTTTTGGTGATATGTACAATAAAGTTAACATTTATGTTCATTTGACCTAGCTCTGCGGGCCGCAACATGACTCCCGGCGGGCCGCATGCGGCCACCCCTGATTTAGAGAGTGAAGGGCATTTGTAATACCCTCAAGGCGCATTGTGCATGTGATGGTAGACCCCTATTAAGAAACACCAATCTAGAAATACCTCAGTACATAAATAGTCGAGCCAGACGCAGATGTATACCTTCTCCTCGTTTACATAACATCACAGTTAGCACATCATGAGTTAATGGTAATAATAAAACATGGGAGCCACGGTAGAGAAATGGCTAGGCGGTCACCTGCTGCCACAGATTCCAAGTGGTATTCAGGCAGATTTTTACAATTGACCCAGCCTAAAATTATGGTAGTCACTAGGAGGAAGGAAATACCGCAATGTAATAAACAACTAAATGGGAATATTTTTAGACAAGTGAATTGGTACAATTATTTCGGAACAGTTATAACATCTGATGGGAAATGCCTTGAAGAGGTAAGTACAAGTATCGTGTAAATAGTCTTTTACAGGATGGAAAACACACTGACCAATAAAAAGATTGATTGATTGATTGATCTAGGAACCAAAATCACAGCATTCGGGGCATTCCCATAGGCGCTCCGTCCCCATCCTCAGCAGCCAGCGAAGAGTTCCAACACCAATAGTACCAGTAGAAACCTGATTATATGTCCGTCTCGCCTTTCCTCTGAGCGTCGAGCGTCGGCCAGATCCCCTCGTCACTCCTCGCTACCTCATCACTTTTACTTGAGATGTGATGAATACAGTATCACGCTGGTTATTTTTACTAGTGATGTGGTCAGTATCACACTGGTCACTTTTACTAGTGATGTGGTCAGTATCACGCTAGTCACTTTTACTTGAGATGTAATGTGGTCCCACAAGGCCGCAACCACGTCTGCCTTGTCATGCATCAATACTCCACCAAATTTTGCAGAGCCAGCCAATCTATCCGCTTGTTCATTCCCCAGCACACCGGCATGCCCCGGAGAAAAGATCAAGGCGATGCTTGCCACCCGTGATCTCCGAAGCGAAGCAAGAGAATAAAAAGATGTCATTTGCAACATGAAAAGAGTATTGTAGTGCTACCTAGACGAATCCGTGGTGAAGGAGTTACGGACGCAGTTCGTAATCCAGCATACCCGCGTTCGAAACACAGCTGTGGGCGATTGTATTTTTATGAATGGTATGGGTGCCGGTCATTCAGAAATAAATGGCAACCTACTGAACGTAAACTTGCCCAGGAATCACGAACAGCCAAAACATGCTGAGTGTTGACTGCTACGTCCTGTAAAGGATATTCAACTAACTTTTTTTAGCGCTATATGAAACTGTACTTTTGTACACACGTGAAGAATGGAAAATGAGCAGACAAGCTGAAAACATCTGATGGCTGCGGAAATGTGATTTCTGAGGAAAATGCAAAGAATACCATGGACAAACAGAAAAACCAATGATTAAGTCCTACAAGAAAAAAAAATTGAAAACCGTAAACTGATTAGAGAAATTAGACGGAGACAGTCACATTTATTTAGACACGTTATGAGAAGAAATAAATTGAATGACTTGGTGACAACTGGCAAGATTGAAGGGGAAATAAACCAGGGGAATGCTGAGAAGTAAATATCTGGATGGCTTGGCACCGTGGTATGATCAAGACAAGAACACATAGCTGATCGACGAGTCTGGTGATCGTGTGAGATGGCGAAACATGACCGCCCACGCTTATCGGCATGGCACATGATGATGACTTTGCGCCTAAACTGGTACCAGGAAATGTCTAGGGCAGTAAAAGTTACCAGCGTGATGGTGACCACATCACATCTCAAGTAGAAGTGACCAACGTGATACTGACCACATCACATCTCAAGTAAAAGTGACGAGCGTGATACTGTCTTCATCACATCTCAAGAAAAAGTGACCAGCGTGATACTGACCACATTAGATCTCAAGTAAAAGTAACCAGCGTGATACTGACCACATTAGATCTCAAGTAAAAGTAACCAGTGTGATACTATCTTCATCACATCTCAAGTAAAAGTAACCAGCGTGATACTGACTACATCACATCTCAAGTAAAAGTGACCAGCGTGATACTGACCACATTAGATCTCAAGTAAAAGTAACCAGCGTGATACTGACCACATCACATCTCAAGTAAAAATGACCAGCGTGATACTGACTACATCACATCTCAAGTAAAAGTAACCAGCGTGATACTGACCACATCACATCTCACGTAAAAGTGGCCAGCTTGATACTGACTACATCACATCCCAAGTAAAAGTAACCAGCGTGATACTGACTACATCACATCCCAAGTAAAAGTAACCAGCGTGATACTAACTACATCACATCTCAAGTAAAAGTGGCCAGCGTGATACTGACCACATCACATCTCAAGTAAAAATGGCCAGCGTGATACTGACCACATCACATCTCAAGAAAGTGACCAGTGTGATACTGACCACATCACATCTCAAGTAAAAGTGACCAGTGTGATACTGACCACATCACATCTCAAGTAAAAATGGCCAGCGAGATACTGACCACATCACATCTCAAGAAAGTGACCAGTGTGATACTGACCACATCACATCTCAAGTAAAAGTGACCTGTGTAATACTGACCACATCACATCTCAAGTAAAAGTGACCAGTGTGATACTGACCACATTAGATCTCAAGTAAAAGTGACCAGCTTGATACTGACCACATGACATCTCAAGTAAAAGTGACCAGCGTGATTATGTCTTCATCACATCTCAAGTAAAAGTGACCAGCGTGATACTGACTACATCACATCCCAAGTAAAAGTGACCAGCGTGATACTGACCACATTAGATCTCAAGTAAAAGTAACCAGCGTGATACTGACTACATCACATCCCAAGTAAAAGTGGCCAGCGTGATACTGACCACATCACATCTCAAGTAAAAGTAACCAGCGTGATACTGACCACATCACATCTCAAGTAAAAGTTACCAGCGTGATACTGACTACATCACATCTCAAGTAAAAGTGGCCAGCGTGATACTGACTACATCATATCCCAAGTAAAAGTGACCAGTGTGATACTGACCACATCACATCTCAAGTAAAAGTGACCAGTGTGATACTGACCTCTTCACATCTCAAGTAAAAGTGACAAGCTGGATACTGACCAAATCGCATCTCAAGAAAGTAACCAGCGTGATACTGACCACATAACATTTCAAGTAAATGTGACAAGCGGGATACTGACCACATCACATCTCAAGAAAGTGACCAGCGGGATACTGACCACATCACATCACAAGTAAAAATGACCAGCGTGATACTGACCACATCACATCTCAAGAAAAAGTCAGTAAGCCAGTCAGAAAGCATGCTGACGAGGGTGAGGACAGGCAGACTTCGTGTGGAGTGGCTTGCTTCGCTTCGGAGGTCACGGGTGACAAGCATCGCCTGGATCTTTTCTCCGGGGCATGCCTGTGTGCTGGGAAATGAACAGACGGACAGATTGGCTGGCTCTGCAGAACTTGGTGGAGTATTGATACATGACAAGGCAGACGTGGTTGCAGCCTTGTGGAAGCACGTGCACACCTCGGAGGAGCAAATGAATTACCATGGTCTGGCAAGAATGAGACAACGAGGAGTGACGAAGGGATCTGGCCGACGCTCAACGCTCAGAGGAAAGGTGAGACGGACTTATAATCAGATTGCTACTGGTACTATTAGTGTTGGAACTCTTCGCTGGCTACTGAGGATGGGGACGGAGCACTTATGGGAATGCCCCGAATGCTGTGATGTCGATTCCTAAATCAATTAATCAATCAAGAAAAAGTGATACTGACCACATCACATCTCAAGTGCCGAGTTGTCTATAAAACTATGCATCATATGCTCTCCATACACCAACGTGTATAAAAAGGGTCCTCAGAACTGCATGCTCACCTTGGCTGTCTTGCCATCTATAGACTTGTACTCGGTGGTATCTCCAACTCGAATAGTGTAATACGAAGTGGGAATAACTCCCTTGTAGTCTACTTCAATTCTGTACATGTCGCCATTCTGTCTGATTGTGACGAAATAATTTAAAGTCTTGTACATCTCAATTCTCTCTGGAGAATAATCTGCAAAGAAAGGAAGAAATCTTGACATATAATAATGTAGTTAATTTTTTTCTGGATCAAGATTAATGTTGTTTGTGAGCAAATTGGAAGCAACAGGTTTAAATCCTCAAGTACAAATGTGGAAGCGGCTGCTATTACAGGCGTTGCGGTGTCTAGTTGGTACTCAGTCAACGGAACATAATATCTTATTATCATGGGCAAATGTGGCACGAGTGGGCAACGAGCATTGCCACTTCTCTCTTACAAACACTTACATGGATGTACTGCCCGGGTTATGCGGGAGCGCCAGGCAACGAGCATTGACACTTCTCTCTTACAACACATATGGGAGTGCTAGGCAACGAGCGAGCTGATACACTGGCTTCAAGAGAGCCAGTAGTTGGAAGATTAACAATGTGCAAGGATGTGAAGTATGTCTTTGAACGGCCAGTAATTGACATCGTAACAGAAGAAACAAACATGTTGAGGAAACTCCAATTTTGATTTAAGTGTGGTTCCTCCAGGTGGGTCGCGCCAAGTTACGGATCCGACGTCTGCTTTTACAGGAAAGATTAACATCTACACCTAACGGCACCTACTATGGTAGAGAAGGCACTTATGAGTTTGCCTGGAGTGCTACGATGTCCTTTTGTAACATAAAGAAATCAAGAACACAACCCACCCTACCCCGCCTTATCTTGTTGTAATAAGGGTGTTTACCAAGCCACTCTGTCGTGGTTTGTTGTTAGACCAACCTACTCTGTCATGGTTTATTGTTAAACTAACACACTCTGTCATGATGTACTGTTAGACCAACCTACTCTGTCATGATGTACTGTTAGACCAACCTACTCTGTCATGATGTACTGTTAGACCAACCTACTCTGTCGTGGTTTATTGTTAAACTAACACACTCTGTCATGATGTACTGTTAGACCAACCTACTCTGTCGTGGTTTATTGTTAGACCGACTCACTATATCGTGGTTTATTGTTAAACTAACACACCATGTCATGATGTATTGTTAGACCAACCTACTCTGTCATGATGTACTGTTAGACCAACCTACTCTGTCATGATGTACTGTTAGACCAACCTACTCTGTCGTGGTTTATTGTTAAACTAACACACTCTGTCATGATGTACTGTAAGACCAACCTACTCTGTCATGATGTACTGTTAGACCAACCTACTCTGTCATGATGTACTGTTAGACCAACCTACTCTGTCGTGGTTTGTTGTTAGACCAACCTACTCTGCCGTGGTTTATTGTTAAACTAACACACTCTGTCATGATGTACTGTTAGACCAACCTACTCTGTCATGATGTACTGTTAGACCAACCTACTCTGTCGTGGTTTATTGTTCAACTAACACACTCTGTCATGATGTACTGTTAGACCAACCTACTCTGTCATGATGTACTGATAGACCAACCTACTCTGTCGTGGTTTGTTGTTAGACCAACCTACTCTGTCGTGGTTTGTTGTTAGACCGACCCACTATATCGTGGTTTATTGTTAAACTAACACACTCTGTCATGATGTATTGTTAGACCAACCTACTCTGTCATGATGTACTGTTAGACCAACCTACTCTGTCATGATGTACTGTTAGACTAACACACTCTGTCATGATGTATTGTTAGACCAACCTACTCTGTCGTGGTTTATTGTTAGACCGACCCACTATATCGTGGTTTATTGTTAAACTAACACACTCCGTCATGATGTATTGTTAGACCAACCTACTCTGTCATGATGTACTGTTAGACCAACCTACTCTGTCATGATGTACTGTTAGACCAACCTACTCTGTCGTGGTTTGTTGTTAGACCAACCTACTCTGTCGTGGTTTATTGTTAAACTAACACACTCTGTCATGATGTACTGTTAGACCAACCTACTCTGTCATGATGTACTGTTAGACCAACCTACTCTGTCATGATGTACTGTTAGACCAACCTACTCTGCCGTGGTTTATTGTTAAACTAACACACTCTGTCATGATGTACTGTTAGACCAACCTACTCTGTCATGATGTACTATTAGACCAACCTACTCTGTCGTGGTTTGTTGTTAGACTAACACACTCTGTCATGATGCACTGTTAAACCAACCTACTCTGTCGTGGTTTGTTGTTAGACCAACCTACTCTGTCGTGGTTTGTTGTTAGACCGACCCACTATATCGTGGTTTATTGTTAAACTAATACACTCTGTCATGATGTATTGTTAGACCAACCTACTCTGTCATGATGTACTGTTAGACCAACCTACTCTGTCATGATGTACTGTTAGACTAACACACTCTGTCATGATGTATTGTTAGACCAACCTACTCTGTCGTGGTTTATTGTTAGACCGACCCACTATATCGTGGTTTATTGTTAAACTAACACACTCTGTCATGATGTATTGTTAGACCAACCTACTCTGTCATGATGTACTGTTAGACCAACCCACTCTATCATGATGTACTGTTAGACCAACCTACTCTGTCATGGTTTGTTGTTAGACTAACACACTCTGTCATGATGTACTGTTAGACCAACCTACTCTGTCATGATGTACTGTTAGACCAACCTACTCTGTCGTGGTTTGTTGTTAGACTAACACACTCTGTCATGATGTACTGTTAAACCAACCTACTCTGTCATGATGTACTGTTAGACCAATCTACTCTGTCGTGGTTTGTTGTTAGACTAACACACTCTGTCATGATTTACTGTTAGACCAACCTACTCTGTCATGATGTACTGTTAGACCAACCTACTCTGTCATGATGTACTGTTAGACCAACCTACTCTGTCATGATGTATTGTTAGACCAACCTACTCTGTCGTGGTTTATTGTTAGACCGACCCACTATATCGTGGTTTATTGTTAAACTAACACACTCTGTCATGATGTATTGTTAGACCAACCTACTCTGTCATGATGTACTGTTAGACCAACCTACTCTGTCATGATGTACTGTTAGACTAACCTACTCTGTCGTGGTTTATTGTTAGACCGACCCACTATATCGTGGTTTATTGTTAAACTAACACACTCTGTCATGATGTACTGTTAGACCAACCTACTCTGTCATGATGTACTGTTAGACCAACCTACTATGTCGTGGTTTGTTGTTAGACTAACACACTCTGTCATGATGTACTGTTAGACCAACCTACTATGTCGTGGTTTGTTGTTAGACTAACACACTCTGTGATGATGTACTGTTAAACCAACCTGTACTGTTAAACCAACCTACTCTGTCATGATGTACTGTTAGACCAACCTACTCTGTCGTGGTTTGTTGTTAGACTAACACACTCTGTCATGATGTACTGTTAGACCAACCTACTCTGTCATGATGTACTGTTAGACCAACCTACTCTGTCGTGGTTTGTTGTTAGACTAACACACTCTGTCATGATGTATTGTTAGACCAACCTACTCTGTCGTGGTTTATTGTTAGACCGACCCACTATATCGTGGTTTATTGTTAAACTAACACACTCTGTCATGATGTATTGTTAGACCAACCTACTCTGTCATGATGTACTGTTAGACCAACCTACTCTATCATGATGTACTGTTAGACCAACCTACTCTGTCGTGGTTTGTTGTTAGACTAACACACTCTGTCATGATGTATTGTTAGACCAACCTACTCTGTCATGACGTACTGTTAGACCAACCTACTCTATCATGATGTACTGTTAGACCAACCTACTCTGTCGTGGTTTGTTGTTAGACTAACACACTCTGTCATGATGTACTGTTAGACCAACCTACTCTGTCATGATATACTGTTAGACCAACCTACTCTGTCGTGGTTTGTTGTTAGACTAACACACTCTGTCATGATGTACTGTTGGACCAACCTACTCTGTCATGATGTACTGTTAGACCAACCTACTCTGTCGTGGTTTGTTGTTAGACTAACACACTCTGTCATGATGTATTGTTAGACCAACCTACTCTGTCGTGGTTTATTGTTAGACCGACCCACTATATCGTGGTTTATTGTTAAACTAACACACTCTGTCATGATGTATTGTTAGACCAACCTACTCTGTCATGATGTACTGTTAGACCAACCTACTCTATCATGATGTACTGTTAGACCAACCTACTCTGTCGTGGTTTATTGTTAGACCGACCCACTATATCGTGGTTTATTGTTAAACTAACACACTCTGTCATGATGTATTGTTAGACCAACCTACTCTGTCATGATGTACTGTTAGACCAACCTACTCTATCATGATGTACTGTTAGACCAACCTACTCTGTCGTGGTTTGTTGTTAGACTAACACACTCTGCCATGATGTACTGTTAGACCAACCTACTCTGTCATGATGTACTGTTAGACCAACCTATTCTGTCGTGGTTTGTTGTTAGACTAACACACTCTGTCATGATGTACTGTTAAACCAACCTACTCTGTCATGATGTACTGTTAGACCAACCTACTCTGTCGTGGTTTGTTGTTAGACTAACACACTCTGTCATGATGTACTGTTAAACCAACTTACTCTGTCATGATGTACTGTTAGACCAACCTACTCTGTCGTGGTTTATTGTTAGGCCGACCCACTATATCGTGGTTTATTGTTAAACTAACACACTCTGTCATGATGTATTGTTAGACCAACCTACTCTGTCATGATGTATTGTTAGACCAACCTACTCTGTCGTGGTTTATTGTTAGACCGAACCACTATATCGTGGTTTATTGTTAAACTAACACACTCTGTCATGATGTATTGTTAGACCAACCTACTCTGTCATGATGTATTGTTAGACCAACCTACTCTGTCGTGGTTTGTTGTTAGACCGACCCACTATTTTGTGGTTTATTGTTAAACTAACACACTCTGTCATGATTTATTGTTAGACCAACCCACTCTGTCCTGTTTTGTGGTTGGCCCAACCCACTCTGTCCTGTTTTGTAGTTAGACCAACCCACTCAGTCGTGGTTTATTGTTAGACCAACCCAATCTGTCCTGTTTTGTTGATACACCAACCCAATCTGTCCTGTTTTGTTGATACACCAACCCACTATGTCCTGTTTTGTTGATACACCAACCCACTCTGTTATGCTTTGTTGTTAGACCAACCCACTAAGCCGTGGTTTATTCTTAGACCGACCCACTCTCTCCAAGCTTAGTGTTAGACAACCCACTCTGGTTCTAGTCTATTGATAGACAACCCACTCTATCCTAGCCTTTTGTTAGAGAACCCACTTTGTCCTAGCTTGTTGCTACACGAACCCACTGTGATCTATATATCAATTTAATTGTTTTTGTTTCATATAGGAGCGTGTAGCTGAGAGCCTACCACAAGGGCCTCGAACATCTCATCTCATCTCATCATGTTCCTCTTGTACCTTGCGGTGTCGAGGTGAAGTATAAACATCGGGAGAGTGCCCGCTTATGGGCTTCATGTATCGATATTCCCATGGACTTTGTTATTCCCTGCGTCCATCGTTTACTTGGTCGGCCTCTTCCTCTGCTTCCCTCTGGTCTGTACAGCATTGCATGTTGTGGTATACTGTTAGTTGGTAACCTACTTGCATGGCCAAACCATTTGACTTGCTGCTTTCTAATAAAATCTAGTGCTGCTTTAACCCCCACTTTAGTCCTGATTTCTTCATTTCTGATCTTATCTCTTCTTGATGCATTGCGTATTCTTCTCAGGAACCTCATTTCTGTTGTTGTGACTTTTCTTTTCTCTTTTTCTGTCATTGTCCAGGTTGGTAACGTAGAGTTGGTAGGAAGATTGTGTTGTAAAGTGCTTTCTTAGTAGTTATTGATACATGTTTGTTCTTTAGTATTGGTGCCATTTGTCCAATGAGTTGGTTTGCCTTGTTGCATCTATTTTCGATATCGTATTCTGATTTGCCATTTGATGATATTATACTTCCTAGGTACTTGAAACTCTTTACTTGTTTCAAGGGATGTTCGTTTAGGTAAATCGTTGTTGCTTTTTCTTCTTTAGTTAAAGTCAATACCTCTGTTTTACTTGTTCTAATTTTCATGTTATGTTCCCTACACATTTCGTTTAGACTATTCACGTGGTCTTGTAATTCAGCTTCTGATTTTGCTATTAGTGCTTGGTCGTCTGCAAACAGAAGTTCTCTGATGGTTAGATTTGCAGGTGGTTCTTCTTCTGCATTCTCGTCATGCGATATTCTTGCGGTCTCTGTTTGGCTGGTTTCTTTACATATGTTGTCTATATATGTTTTAAACAAGAGAGGGGAGAGGACACAACCTTGTCGTACTCCGGATCTTATGGTGAAGGGTTCTGAGTGTCCTCCAGTTGCTCTCACTATGCATTCACTGTTGTTGTATAAGCTTCTACATAGGTTCATTAGATGTGTACTCACTCCATATTCTATAAGGATTTCCCACAGCTTGTTTCTATCTACTCTATCAAATGCCTTTTCTTGGTCGACAGAGGCTAAGTAGAGTGTTTAATTGAATTCGATTGATTTTTCTATAAGTTGTCTAAGAGAAAAAATGGCCAGTCCGTTTATACTTCTTAGTTTTTCTACGAGCATTACAACCAAATCCGACCCAGAGATCATCCCAGCTTTCAAAAGGGCTTGCATCTGCTGGAGTGGTGTCGCTGTATATACTTCACTCCTGACCCCATTTCCTGAGTAATATCTCCTTTGAACCGTGAAGCAGAACTCTCTTTCCCTTCTCCAATGTCAGAAACTTGCTGGGTGTGCATTGTGTTACTGTAATTTCACATCTAACGAGAGGCATTAGGATGTAACAGGTCAGGATTCAGCACAGCAGATATTAACTGGCTGAATATAAACCCGGAAAGAGAGGAAGAGAAAGGCCAAGGAGAAGATTGGTGCAGGATGTGGCAGATGATCTTCACAGGGGTGTCTCGGACGCGGGACATCTTGCTTA
The DNA here is from genome assembly GCA_963921405.1 of Cepaea hortensis. Classification (NCBI taxonomy): domain Eukaryota; kingdom Metazoa; phylum Mollusca; class Gastropoda; order Stylommatophora; family Helicidae; genus Cepaea; species Cepaea hortensis. The sequence continues at coordinate 66,608,356 of OY992884.1, forward strand.
TGACCGAGAAGTTTACAGAAGTTTGTTATGGGAGCTAGGTTCTGCAAAGGACATGCTATTGAAGGAATGAATGAATGGTCATGTTTGCTGCGCCAAAGGGTTTAGGTATTTTCAGTCAGACTCCAACCCATAGCCCAGAGGGAGAATGCAATGTGAATTTGTGGAGTCATTCAAGTTCATCTTACAGAGACAAGACAAAGCAGCAAATCATTAGGAAAATAAAAATGTCACGTTTGATATATTTACCTAGTTTAATTGCCCGCCTCTTAGATAAATAGCCACGGGTGTTAGATCAATAACCACACATTGTAGATCAATAATTCTTGGGGAAAGTTCATAGTACAGCGGGCGGCATCTTACACATCACGGATTCATTTAAAGCATGGTAGTAATGCCATGCACAAGTGGTACATGGTCGGGTAGAAACGGGTAAACACAACATATACCCGGGTAACTGGACAAAACACACACACACACACAACCCACTCACACACACACACACACACACACACACACACACATACAAGAGAACGTTTCATCGGGACTCTTTTACAAGTTAAACAATACAGCTTCCTAGTTATATTCTGTGTTCATTAATTTTTTGGGTGTTAGCACGAGGCAGTCACACCAGTTTACGTACAGGGAAGATACCATCTCTCTCTCTCTCTCTCTCTCTCTCTCTCTCTCTCTCTCTCTCTCTCTCCTCTGTATGTGTGTGTGCACGCGGGCGCGTACGTGTGTGTGTGTGTGTTTGTGTGTGTGTTTGTGAGAGAGAGTGTGTGTGTGAGTGTGAGAGTGTGTGTACTTGAAACCATAACCAACAATTATCAGTGGGTCTCTCTCAAACTCAATCGAACGATCAAATCACGTGCCTTCAGGGTTATGGGACTGACAATATCTTTCTATCTCTCTCTATTTCTCTCCATCTCTCTGTGCGCGCGTTCGTGCCTCTGTGTGTGTGTGTGTGTGTGTGCTTTTGAGCGCGAGCGTGTATGTATGTATGTATGAGCTGATCCACGACTCTGGTGATCGAGCGAGATGGCAAAACATGACCGCCCACGCTTGTCGGCATGGCACATGATGGATGGATGAAATTATCAATATGTAACAATATGTATGTTGCATTTGTGAATGTAAACGTCGTCGTATGTATGTGTATGTCTGCCTGCCTGCATGATTATCTCATCACATTGTAATATGCATTGTTTATGCACACCACATATTTATGTAATGTTTTTATTTTAAATGTGAATGTAACATGAACAACAGATAATTGATGTGGAAAATATGAGTGATTGGAAGGGCCGAATGTTGGACGGGACTTTGTGTCCAAAGATATGTGGTAACACATTAACGCCTACACAATTTGGCATGGCACAAAATATTGACGGTTAGCAAAAGTAATGGTAATCAACATGAGACGACTTACCCATTACTTTGGCAAAATCTTCTAAACCAATCGTTCTAGACTTGTCCACCTGCCAGGTACCAATAAAACTGGGATCTAGTGCCATAGTAATCGCCGATGCCAGCCTGCGACTAGAGAATTATTTTATAAGCTGCAGCCACTTGCGTTAGATCTTGATGAAAAGCAGCAGTCATGTTTTCACATCTTAATTCGTATATAGAAAACCGAGAACCGTGCGCAAAAGACCCAGGCAAAGATTAATGTGATGAACAGTTTTATATTCCCAATAACAATGAAAGACCGCCAATTTTGATAACTAAAACTGAACATGCTTTTAACCATGTACGTTCATGTAGCGTCCCAGGTCTAAGCAACATATGTTCGGAACAATGGCTACCGGCTGTTGCTGAATAGACTGATTTGCCTTTTCGGTTCACGAGTGCATTTTTCAGGAGACTCCCGGGAGTCGGCGCTGAAGCTGCTGAGTTCGTGCTTTATGCGAAACTTTAGGTGGGTCGCCCTGCGGTAAAAGACCGAGCCATGTGTCAAAACCCTGGTCAAAGAGGTCTTTCTGGTGACTACCGAGTCCATCGACGATGAACTGTAGTTTTCGTGGATTAATTTTGTGTTGGCATTCTGGCGGCGGCATTATGCAGAGTGTACCTGTGCGGGACTGTTGGATTGCCGAGACTCCTAGATGTTCTACTTTTCACATTGGACAGTGTGGAGCATTTTGTGTGATACTCACTGGCACAGGAACGGAGCATAATGGGGACGACCCGTTGCCATGAAGTTGGAACCTCGACTAATAAACTAACTAACTTTCGGTGCTGTGTAGCTTTTCAATGATGATACATTTTTTTTTCTTAGGCCTTGCTTCTGATTTCTTTTTGAAGCTCTTAATTGTTATCTCGAGTATTTTTATTATACCTTCTGTTTTTTCCATTAATGTTAATATATTTTTAGTAACATATTTCCTACAACTAAGGAATTGTTATTTTTTGCAGTCTTTCTGGCGGAATTCTCAAATATTCCCCATTCTGTGACTTGACACTTAAATTCCAGAAATATAATTTCTTGATCAGACAATGTATAAAATCTGTTTCCTTATTGATTAGTGTTATACTGTATTTATTGCAATTCTGAAGAAGTCAGAGACCATAGAATGTGGTATCATATAATTAGGCTACAGATCATCCTCATTGCACATCGAACCATTCAGTCCATGAGTGCTCGGATCCCCTCCTCAGCAAATCCCGTAGCGTGTAGCAGCTAACGACGCCAGTTCTGTGTTGGTTTATCAATCTTCTTTGGCTTCCTGCGTAGTCTTATTATTTGGCCATAACTCTTTTAACTTGCTGTTCTCGCAGTCTGGCCATTGTTGTAGATTCACAGCCAAATGTTGTTGTTGTTGTTGTTGTTGTTGTTGTTGTTGTTGTTGTTGTTAGAATGTGATCAACATAGAGCAATTAGCACAATCAGCCAAATTAAAAAGACTGATAAATAATCATCACACACAGGATTGTATTACAAAGATAATCAGAAATAGTCGAATAAAAGAGTTTTTGTGTGGATTACAGGGGTCCCTCAGACGTGTTCTATTTGACGGTTTCATAAATAGATCTCTCTTTAGATGTAAACATAGGCCTGTGACTAGGTTTCATTGATTATATAAAGGTTGTCTATGGAGTATGACATGCTAAAGTTGCTTATAGATCCCATCAATAGAAAATACCTCAAACGTGTAAAGCACTTAATTTGGAGTTGAATTGAGTTGAGTTGGCACTCAGGGCATTGCCATAAGCGCTCAGTCATCATCTTCAACAGCCGGCGAAGAGTTCCAATATTAAAGGTGCTCGTTGCAATCTGATTATATGTCCGTCTTTCCTTATCTCTGAATGAAGACAGTCGACAAAATACTCTGATCACACCATGGTGCTGCATTTTCTCTAGACCATGATAGTCTGCCTGCTCTTCTGCATTAATCACATGCTCCAAGAGGTCCTTCACCACATCTGCCTTATCATGCATCAAATCACCACTTAATGATGCGGCATTAGCCAATGTGTGTGCCATTTCATTATTTCTAACGCTACCAGAGTGGTGTCATAGAGAAAAGATCCAGCGAATGCTCACCACAGGCCACCTCAGAATTGATGCATGCCATTCTGCAAGAAGCATGCCAGTCTTCACCTCTGCCAGCATGCTTTGTTTATCAGTTACAATCACAGCATGCGTATGCAGTTCTCCAACTATCGGAAAGCTGCAGTAACCACCTCCACCTCCATTCTCAGTCTTGAGGTTGCGGTGTCATATGCCAAGCTCTTCTTTACAAACCATTGGCCATTTTCTTGTGCTATGAATCCCCAGGCACATATTTTTCCTCTTAATACAGAGCCATTGGTATAGATAATCACATCGCCAGCCCACGAGAGTAGTCATGAATTAATTATTGAATTTCAGCCTGCTGGCCACTCCCTACACTTACTGCCCAATGTGATTATAACCCTACACAAGCGACAAAATTTGTAAACAATATTTAGCCAAGCAAGTGACAGTGAAGTAGGTCAATACCAGCCAGTCAAGACGGTTGTGTGACTGCTACGTTTAATGTCTCAAGAACTTTCTTTCCCTATACATTGCCAGTAAAAGTTAGTATAGGACTTCGAAATCAACCCCAGCATTTATAGTTTGTTTATGATTTTGTTGACAATTTTACGTTTAGTTGTTGGGCAGTTTTCTGAACAGCCGACTATTATACCATTGTGAAAATCCACAAAGAGCGACCTGCTCCCAATTCACCTGCTACTGATATCGAACCCGATATATCTGGATTGTGAAACTCCGTTCACTACCCCTGTGCCACATTCACCGGCCGTGCCAATAGTAAGAGAACTTAAAGAGACACTCGAAGAAACCCCGTCGGTTGACATAACAACAGCAATAGAATAGGAGCAGAAACATTTAGTGGATGCTACATAGATTGTTCCAGAATCCTAAATCGAAATTATCAAGCGCTCATCATAACCTGCACACTCAGTGGCGAAGGGGCTACGGACGGGGTTCGTAATCCGCATACTTGCTTTCGAAAATTCGCTGCGCGCGATTTGGCAGAAGACTGCGTTGCGCTGGATTTTACGAAATTGATAGGTGATGATCGTTCAGAAAGCAATGGAAAACTACTGAACGTAAACTTGCCAAGACATCACAACATCAAAATATGCTGGTGTTGACTGCAACGTCCTGTACAGGATATGCAACTAACATTTTTAACATTATAACTTGAACTGATTCATTAAATAATATCCTGGAGCCCAAGATGTTTATTTTAGGCTCATCATCACTATGTGCCATACTGATAAGCGTTGGCGTTCATGTTTCGCCATCTCACTCGATCACCAGAGACGTGGATCAGCTCAGTGTTCTTGTCTCGACCACGCGACGTGGCCAAGCCATCCAGGTTTTTACTTCTCTGCCTTCCCCATTGTTCTCCTTTTAAGACCATATAGTCTTAAATTTGTGCAAGTGTCCGAGTGCAGATAAACCTGTATATTCTTCGAAACACTTTCAGCCTATGTTTTCTGAAACGCTAAAGATTAAACAAAAGTAAATAAATTACTTATCCGTCTGCATGATATTTGTTCAAGGATTACATTCATGGCATTCCTATAACTCAGATAAGGACGAAAAAGGAAGGCCCCGTGTGTAATCTGGTAAAGTAAAAATCGTAGGCAATGAAATCGTAAAGTAGGAAAACGTTTAAAATAGCGAAATTGTTAATTGATTAAGTGCCATGGGATGACTTCCCATAACTGTCATGGGCTTATATATCACCGAAATGTTGTAATTGTGTTATACTACAACAAATCTTCTATCATATTAGCAACTTGTAAGTCATAACTATGACACACCATTACTCCCCATTTTCCACTATCATTTTTTTGTTTGGTTCAAACCTCCTTTATATTTGGCGTTGAATCTGTTAAGAAGGAAAACATATCTACGGGAAGATAAAGTCAGTTATTTTGGATATAATCTGTCTTTTTCTTATATGGATAAATTTGTTTTCAAAAGACAATCCCATTTGCATCATTTACTCATGAAAAAAAAAATGAAGGACCATCAATTTTGAAGATGGAGGTTCAGAATGTTTTTAATCATATGAAAACTAGCAAGACCCCCCGGTTCTGACAACATCATAATAGAAATGCTTAATGCTTTAGAAGGATATGGAATAGATAAAGTTATTAGACTGCTGAATATAATATATGATACTGGAGATATACCTCATGAATTGTGTAATTCTGTATTTATTGAAATCCCAAAGAAATCAGGAGCCTTGGAATGTGATCAACATAGAAGAATTAGTATAATGACCCTCATCACGATGACTTTTCTAAGAATTATAATGCAAAGAGTTAGGAAGAAAATACAACTCGAAATAGTAGAAGAATAATGTGGGTTTGTAGAAGGCAAGGGTACAGTAAATGCTGTGTACATGCTGAGAACAGTAATTGAACCTTCTATAGAAGAAAATAAGGATATACATCTTTGCTTTATTGACTACACAAAGGCTTTCGATAGAGTAAGACATGTCAATATGAGAGAGATGATTGCAGATCTACAAATTGATGGAAAAGACCTTGACTAGTAAATAGAAACATATATTGGAAACAGTTAGTTAGTTAGTTAGTCTAACTAACTGTTATATTGGAAACAACAAGATGCCATCAGAACTGATAATGAAGTAGGTCAATATCAGCCGATTAAGAGAGGTGTGAGTCAGGGATGTGCAATATCTCAAGATTTGTTTTCCCTGTACATCAATAATATTTTTAGAAATGTGCGAGATATGAAGGGAATCATTATTGGAGGAATAATCATCAATAACATTACATATGCAGATGATACAGTATTGATTGCAGACAGTGAGCAGGATCTGCAACATTTAGTAGATGCGGTTGTTGCACAGAGTGAACAACTAGGGTTAGAATTAAACTGTAAGAAGACACAGATTATGGTCGCCACTAGGAAGAACGATATACCACATGTAATATACAGGTAAATGGAATATTCTTAAGCAAGTGAATCGGTACAATTATCTCGAACCAGTCATAACATCTGATGGGAGATGCCTTGAAGAGATTAGAACAAGAATCGCCATGGCCAAGGTAGCCTTTTGCAAGATGAAAAAACATACTGACCAATAAAAAGATGTCAACTGCTGCGAGAAAAACGGTGTTGAGGTGCTACCTGGAGCCTGTACTTTTGCATGGATGCGAATCGTGGACAATGAGCAGTCAAGTTGAAAAACATCTGATGGCTGTGGAAATGTGGTTTCTGATGAGAATGCAAAGAATACAATGGAATGACAGAAAAACGAACGACCAAGTCCTAAAAGAAACAAATGAAAATCGTAAACTAATTAGAAAGATTAGACGTAGGCAGTCAATTCTTTTTGGGACATGTTATGTGACGAAATAAATTGGAGAACTTGGTGACAACGGGCAAGATCGAGGGGAAAAGAACAAGGGAAGACAGAAAATTAAATACCTGGATGGCTTGACCACGTGGCATGGTCGAGACAAGAACACTGACTTGATCGACGACTCTGGTGATCGAGTGAAATAGCGAACCATGATTGCCACGATTACCAGCATGGCACATGATAGATCGATGGACCCATGAAAAACATAAAGAATAATACAGTGCCGTTTTTTGACAGCTTATAACAAATCTCACAATCACATCTAATTGTCCGTTTCCCAGCATCACGTGAAATGAACACTGGTATGTGTTCTGTTATCAACATCAAACATAGACATACTTTCTGTTACCCTACCCTGCAGAAAATACGGCTGAGAATACACCTGATTGAAATTTTCGTAAGTCATGAAACATGGCACCGTTTGTTGACAAGATAGAACGTCATACAATTGGTATGCAAAATGTGTACCGGAGAAGATCACGAAAAGTTACGCTATATATGTCGAACGACGTCACTGCACATTGAGCATTCAATTTGTTTGTTTTTTAAAAATGTATTAGGTTTTTATTTTCTTAGCTCACTCGCTATGCACTCAAGCGTAGTCCACACGTTCTACCATTGCTAGTTGTTGCTACTATAGGGACTACACTGGGCTGTTTTTTGCGTGTGGATCTGCTTTCCTTATTAGCAGTGTCAATCGTCTTCATGTGACCACACTCCGACTTCTGAGGTACTTGTAATTAATTTACCTCCCCAAGTCAAGGACGAGAAGTCAACGGTGTGCGGATTGGACTCACTACCCCGCCAACAGAACACGGGAAGTTTAAGCGCGAAACCTCTAATCTGTACGGCCAAGTCTACTGCTATGCGTGAGGAATCCTCCGCTAAAGCAGCCATCTAAAAGTATTCATGCTCATTGTTCTATGAAAAGACGACATCTGTGCGCTTGCCCAGGTTTCACTTCCAATTCGTGTAGTCTGGATGTCAGTACTGCATTGATTAAATTAACCTTATACATTCTTCTTTTCGGTTCCTATTGTTGTATTATTTGCCAGCTTGCCTGTGCGTTTATCACCCTTTACTCCGGCATGCCCGGATGCGTTTATCCACGCAAGTTCCTGTTTTGCTGCTCTTACGATTACTCTGGGAAGCGATGATCTCCATAGTCAGCTTTGATGTAGTTGCCTGGAACGCTATGCAATCGATTTTGTTATATGTACGTCTATGCCGACCTTACATCGCGCATCCTGGACCCATCTGTGTAGACGACGTTGTCTTCAGTACGTAAATATTATTCGATACAAATAACTGGCCTCTGAAGCATACCCTTATTGTAATGGCAACATTTAAGTGGTTTTGTATGTGTGGCATGATGTCTTCAGACGTTCGCATCCCCAGTCCATTTACATTTCTCAATACTCAGTAGTTAACCACGTAAGCCGTCTTGATACCCTAACTAAAAATAGAATCGTAGATTCTAGATCGGGAGAGGGTAGATGAATGGTGGGGTCTCAATTTCATTGGGTAACCCTTGGGCTGGTAACGCTCCTTAATACATAATTAGCCCGCCAGTCGAAGCCTTGATTCCATCCCGTAAGGACATGTTCAAGATGCAGTGGTAAAATTTGCCCAAAAGCATTCTTTCGGATGTGGTCATCTACACTCCAGGTACCTAAATCATTTAATATGTTATGTGTAAACCTGATGAAGTGAGAGAGAGACGAATGGCCGAGTATTTTCTTGAGAAAATGTAAAAAGAAGACAGGACTTCGGTACAGTGACTCTAAAACTGCCGCTCAAAACCTGTCATGTCTACCGCCGTGAAACATTCTAACCATGTCTATTGTCTGTCTGATTTGATGATTTGCATATGCTTATGACTGTAAACCACGCTCAATGCATATGGCAAAACCTTTGTGCGCTCTGAACATTCGTTGAGTGCCTATCATGACCATTCTTAACCAAACTGTACATCGCTCTTGAGAGTTACCTTTGGCGGTTGTTTCAGAATGTGTGATGCTATATACTGCATGTAATTTCTCCCTTATAATGGCTGAGAATGTTTGAGTGAATGAGATGGTAATTATATAATTAACTTCTCATATTTGTAAAAGTAAAGACACTTATTAAATCCATGTTTGCAGGACTGCATTGCCCTGTGGAAATTAACCTACAGTGTCTGTAAGATGAATACATGGGAAGGCTCATGCTATTTGTCAGGGAAAATTCATGTTTTCTTTCATTATGTGTATTCCACATGTGAAAGCAATTCTAGTGCATGATTTCTGCCATACAATGCCTACTTCTTGGTGCTTAATCACACTGTCTGTTCTCATGGTACACCGGTCCCTGTGATCTACTCATTGTGAGAATTTACAAGATAATTGTGTGAAGCTGCCTCTGATTAGGAGTATATGCCTATGACTTTACGGTTTTGGGGATGAACCTGGAGAAAGGATATCACCCCAAACCCCCAAATAAAATTGCACTTCATCATCAGTGAGAGGCGGGTGTTCGAATATCACACTCCCCTTTCCCCTCCCATTCCTCTCTGAATCTGTGATGGTACTGTATAACTGTGACAATGGTTCAATAGATGTAAAACACATGTTGTGCCTTTGTTTATTAACAGAGAATGAGGAAGATGGAGGAGGCCCTTTTCAATTACCAGGACAACTCTAGGGGAAATCCTGAGCTCTAGTCTTCAACTCCAGCTGAAAAGTCAGACTCCAAAAAGACCAAAATGAATAACAGGTTGCAAAGATTCAGCCTGAATCCACTAATTCTGGCCTATACAGATGGCACTGAAGAAAAGTCTTTCTTAAAAGCCTAAGACAGGGATACTCTCCAATTTTGTAAAAGCTCTAGGCTATATCTTCAAGATAAATTCAAGAAGAAACCTTAAGAGGAGAGATCACCTGGTCTTCAGCATGTCACTACTGGCTAAGAGTGGACATTAAAGGTGCACTTGGAGCTGACCCTATCACAGCTTAATATTAATAATGGCTGAAAGCTGAAGGAGCAGAAGTTAATAAATAGAGCAAATTCACAAAATGGATTGGTGTTAAGTCGGTGTGGTGATTCAGTTCCATCAGAAATCTTAGGAGTGATAGACTGTGAAGAAAGACAGCTGGGACATATTGTTTCTTTTTAGATCTTCCTCCACTGGAAAAGCAAAAGAACAGTCTTGGGTGTCAACTTCATGAACAGTCAAATTTAGGTGAGATAGACAGAAAGAAGAATGCTAGGACATATTGTTTCTTTTTAGATGAACAGTCCTAAGTGTCAACTTCATGAACTCACCAGTGAAAAGATAGAGCTTTAAAATTTCTTTCAAGATTGTGACAGCAGGGAATAGCCTGAATTGGAAAACCATCATGGGGAGAACTGTAACCTGAGCTGTCCAACACCATCATAGGTGCTAAAAGGATGAAACAGACCAGTGGAGCAGAACGTCCCGATGCTTGCCCCAATTTATGGCTTATCTTGTGTTTCCCTCATTAACAGTCGAAGAAAGGATTTAAGTCTAAAGTGTGGTGTAGGATAACTTATGGAGTAGAGATGTGAAGGAGGAGAGTTTATTTAGATTGATGTTTCTGTGGGGATATTGAGTGATGTGTTTGGGTTTTCATAGATAATGTCACTATAATTTGCATATAAACATATTTGAGATGTAAATTGTTGGCAGAATATGAAGCCTGAGTCTTCACTTGACCTCATCAGACATTAATAAAAGATTAGTAGTAAGAGAACAGTTTTTGAGATGCATGTCTCTGTGAATGTCTTGTACATTGTTGAGAAAGAAATGTCCAACTGGTGTCAAGCATCTTCATGGTGACTGTTACTCTGCTGTTACTGTTGGTTACAGAGATTGTGAAAGTCTGTGTGGTTGTTGTCAAGTATCTTCCATGATGTATGACTTGTCTAACCTGTTGGTGTGATCATTCTTTGTGAATGTTTGTCCAACTGTTGTCAAGATCTTCTCATGTTGTCTTGTTCAACCAGTGTAAAATACAGTTGTTGTTGTTTATGTTCACTACAATGGTACAATTGTCAATGTGATCATTTGTCCAAGTGTCTTGTGTCACTTGAAATAAGTAATGAGATCAAAAATGAGGTTGGCGATCAGAGCACAGTCAGCTGGAAGATGAGAGAACTGCTTTTATTGGTTACTGTGGCTAACTGCCAAGATCTCTATATACATATATATGGCCTAGAAGAGAAATCATCTATAAATAATTCTGTGTAGAACTTAACTTAGGTCTAATTTCTCACAGTGGGGGTACTCGGTGAGCCAAAATTCTGAATGGTTTCTCTACAAGGGTTATGCGAGAATGACTATCAATACCTCTAGACAATACTTGCTGTTACTAACCTGTATCTTTTATAGAGAGATATACTTTATAGAACTTCACTCATTGGAACTTCTGTAAGTCTCTATAAACACATAAGAAAACCTCACATGTTGGAGGCTCGTATCCGCGATTGAACCCAGGGAACACCCCTAAAGGAGATCACATGTTGGGGCCTCATATTAGCGATTGAACCCCGGGAACACCCCTAAAGGTGATCACATGTTGTGGACCCGTATCCGCGACTGAAACCTGGGAATAACCTGCTAAAGGGGATCACATATTGTGGACTAATATAGGCAATTAGAACTCTGGGAACACCCCTCAAGGTAATCACATATTGAGTGCTCTATGCACTAATTGAACCCTGGGAATACCTTTTATGGGAGTCACATAACGAGGTCTGACGACTCGGGATGTAAACTATGGGTATACCTTGTCGGGGACTCCTGTGGAGGATATCTATGTTTGTATTAGAATCAGGGAGTAACCTCTCGCAAAATTAAACCTATTGCTTAGAGTTTTATGATGTGGGTAATGGATCTCGTCACATAAATGTGGACAAAAGGTCCAGATGTTTAAACCCACAAGTAAATCTCGGGTGGTGGTTGTTTCATCAATGGTGGTAATATTGCATGTATCACTGTTCACAAATGTCACATTGTACAATGTAGTTGAACAAAAATGTTAATTATCTTATGGGTCAACATGTTTGCTATACCCATGATAATGTTGTGTTTCAAGATGGGCTGATGTAATAGACTGTCAATATTGTTGTTTAATTTTGTGCATACTGTGTTCACTATGAGTATCAAAGGTACCTGAGAACCAGAAGACACAAATTATTTTTAAATAACATAGACAGCTAATTTCAGGATAAATTTGATTTTTCTTGAGATAAATTAAGACACTTGATCCAGGGAATAAATAGGGGGCCTACTCCATTTTCTAACTTATTGGCTAGCATGGGAGAAAGGGGAATTAGTGTATTTACATTTTAATATCACTGCATCACATCATATAGTGGGTACTTAATTCCTCAGTCCCCATAACATGTTGGCAACACTGAGAGCAGAGAGTGTGAACCCTGATGGAAAAATTGGGCAACCATTAAGACACCTCACTGGCAATCTCTCTCAGTATAGTCAGTATTCGTACCGGCTAATGTCCAGTGTCGATTCGACGTTGGGTTTATTCTTCAGTTGTGTAATCTTGTCGGTAGCCCTGATCAAGCTGCTGAGAAAGTAAGCACGATTGAATCTCCAGGAGAAACATCCTTATCAACTCAGTCTCTTGCCATTCCTGATTTAGTGGTATTATTAAGCGTACTTGATACGTAATGGACGAGATGAAGGGAAGATTCTACCTGATGTCATGGTCAGTCACTCATGACCCGACCACAGTCTGGTGTCTATAAGACATTAGTCTATTGTTCGATGGTGTGATCTCTGGTGTACTAGGATCCAAGTCACTAGGAGTGAACTCATTGAATCTCCAGGAAGGCCATCAAAATAACTGGACCCCTAGCCATTCATATGGAAGTGGAGAGCGTACGCAAAAGTATGTGTCCAGGAAACGATGGATAACCAACCTGATGTCATTGGCGTATCATACGACTAGGAGCATAACGTGGACAACCTGAAAAATTTCATGAAGAGATAAAACAGGATCCGTCTCCGACGTCGGCCGTCAATTCATCCTCAGTTGAGAAAGCATTTCTGCCTGCGAAATGGTGGAGATTAAAGGAAGGACAAAGTTGGAAAAACTGATGTCTTTCTCCTTTTTCATTCTCAATGGGAAGACTTTTCTGCCTGGAAAAATGGTAGGAATGTAGCTCGGTTCTAGACAAGAGCAAAGTCTGTGATGGAATGGACTAATAAGGATTACTGTTCTTAAACAGTTAACTCTTAAATGGTAGAGCTCACTGCAACTCCAGCAGTGACACTCTATACACAATGTCTGCGAAAGTAGACTAACGAAAGATCACTGTTCTCAAACAGCTGACTCCTTTCAAGATAAAGATCTCTGCAATTCAGCAGTCGACTCTTTATATAATAAGAACCATGCATTCCGCAGGGGAATCTTATATTATTACTGAGATGCGAGGTATATTCACAAGACCTGGCCAGTCCTATCCTCAAAGTCAGTAAAATTGCTTCCAAAATTCCAGTCAATAGTGGGATCAATGAAGCTATACCCACATAATCACACCCCTTCAAAGGTGGCTGTGATAATGACGGACTTCTCTATGGCTGAGAAGAAACGCCTTATTCGCCAAAAAGTAAACGTTTTGCTCATGTGGGAGAGAAAGAACGGATACTTCCCAGTCACTCAAAAGCATTTAGCTCAAGCATGGCTGAAGACAACTAGTTGGAATTCTATATTGGTTGTAGTAGATGTCAAAGTCTGGCTGCATCTACAAATTCGGTTGCTACGTTAGAAAATAGAGCAATTAAGGAGAGAAAATGCTGTCACTTCTCACAACACAACAAAATAGAGGCCTAACGGAATGAGGAAATCTCAACCAATAAGTGCACCTCTAAATCTATGGTAAGACAACAGAAATAAGTCAAGGAAATATAATGGGAAATTGCTACTATCTGCAAACACAAGAGGCTTATTGGAAAGGTAGACCCTGTGTCCAACGCTAACCAAATCTGCACTAGTAGATTTTAGTCTTAAGTTCTGCAGCGGCTGCTATACAGTTCACCCGGAAGTGATTGTTTTTGCTCCGGTGATGATCAAAAATTTTAACCCAGTTCCAAATGCCAAGATTACTGTTGGAGAAAGTGTTCAGTTAAATACACTCTCACAGGATTATCATTCTCCAGAGGCGAGAGGAAGAATGAAGTTCTGATAAAGACAAATGAGTGAGAGACATATGGAATTATACCACTCTCATCAGACATATAGAAGTTGACTTAATTGCAAAGCCATTACTTCTCATAATGAATCTCAATGGTACTCGTGCTTTGGAAGTGTGGGACTCTGAGAGATCATTCATCATGGACAGGAAAAATAGCATGGAGATTGACTGTGGAGCATTGTCAGAAATGAGTTGGAGAGCAGTTCACTGATAAGTGTGGTCATAACTCTTCATACTTCCAGTGACTAAATGGAACTTCATGCAGGACTAACTTCATGGTCTTTGCAGATGCCACCAACTTCATGACTGATGGATGAATATTGGAGCAGATTTTTCAGGGAAAGAATCAATTGGTTCCATATGCACAGCTCTTGTTGGAGTAATGGGAGATGAGTAAATGATGACGCCACTTAAAGGATCTGGGAACTGTGAACGCCTGACCTATCAGTCATTGTATCCATGACAGTTTATGGGGAGGCTATGTGGCATGATGTCTTCAGACGTTCGCATCCCCAGTCCATTTACATTTCTCAATACTCAGTAGTTAACCACGTAAGCCGTCTTGATACCCTAACTAAAAATAGAATCGTAGATTCTAGATCGGGAGAGGGTAGATGAATGGTGGGGTCTCAATTTCATTGGGTAACCCTTGGGCTGGTAACGCTCCTTAATACATAATTAGCCCGCCAGTCGAAGCCTTGATTCCATCCCGTAAGGACATGTTCAAGATGCAGTGGTAAAATTTGCCCAAAAGCATTCTTTCGGATGTGGTCATCTACACTCCAGGTACCTAAATCATTTAATATGTTATGTGTAAACCTGATGAAGTGAGAGAGAGACGAATGGCCGAGTATTTTCTTGAGAAAATGTAAAAAGAAGACAGGACTTCGGTACAGTGACTCTAAAACTGCCGCTCAAAACCTGTCATGTCTACCGCCATGAAACATTCTAACCATGTCTATTGTCTGTCTGATTTGATGATTTGCATATGCTTATGACTGTAAACCACGCTCAATGCATATGGCAAAACCTTTGTGCGCTCTGAACATTCGTTGAGTGCCTATCATGACCATTCTTAACCAAACTGTACATCGCTCTTGAGAGTTACCTTTGGCGGTTGTTTCAGAATGTGTGATGCTATATACTGCATGTAATTTCTCCCTTATAATGGCTGAGAATGTTTGAGTGAATGAGATGGTAATTATATAATTAACTTCTCATATTTGTAAAAGTAAAGACACTTATTAAATCCATGTTTGCAGGACTGCATTGCACTGTGGAAATTAACCTACAGTGTCTGTCAGATGAATACATGGGAAGGCTCATGCTATTTGTCAGGGAAAATTCATGTTTTCTTTCATTATGTGTATTCCACATGTGAAAGCAATTCTAGTGCATGATTTCTGCCATACAATGCCTACTTCTTGGTGCTTAATCACACTGTCTGTTCTCATGGTACACCGGTCCCTGTGATCTACTCATTGTGAGAATTTACAAGATAATTGTGTGAAGCTGCCTCTGATTAGGAGTATATGCCTATGACTTTACGGTTTTGGGGATGAACCTGGAGAAAGGATATCACCCCAAACCCCCAAATAAAATTGCACTTCATCATCAGTGAGAGGCGGGTGTTCGAATATCACACTCCCCTTTCCCCTCCCATTCCTCTCTGAATCTGTGATGGTACTGTATAACTGTGACAATGGTTCAATAGATGTAAAACACATGTTGTGCCTTTGTTTATTAACAGAGAATGAGGAAGATGGAGGAGGCCCTTTTCAATTACCAGGACAACTCTAGGGGAAGTCCTGAGCTCTAGTCTTCAACTCCAGCTGAAAAGTCAGACTCCAAAAAGACCAAAATGAATAACAGGTTGCAAAGATTCAGCCTGAATCCACTAATTCTGGCCTATACAGATGGCACTGAAGAAAAGTCTTTCTTAAAAGCCTAAGACAGGGATACTCTCCAATTTTGTAAAAGCTCTAGGCTATATCTTCAAGATAAATTCAAGAAGAAACCTTAAGAGGAGAGATCACCTGGTCTTCAGCATGTCACTACTGGCTAAGAGTGGACATTAAAGGTGCACTTGGAGCTGACCCTATCACAGCTTAATATTAATAATGGCTGAAAGCTGAAGGAGCAGAAGTTAATAAATAGAGCAAATTCACAAAATGGATTGGTGTTAAGTCGGTGTGGTGATTCAGTTCCATCAGAAATCTTAGGAGTGATAGACTGTGAAGAAAGACAGCTGGGACATATTGTTTCTTTTTAGATCTTCCTCCACTAGAAAAGCAAAAGAACAGTCTTGGGTGTCAACTTCATGAACAGTCAAATTTAGGTGAGATAGACAGAAAGAAGAATGCTAGGACATATTGTTTCTTTTTAGATGAACAGTCCTAAGTGTCAACTTCATGAACTCACCAGTGAAAAGATAGAGCTTTAAAATTTCTTTCAAGATTGTGACAGCAGGGAATAGCCTGAATTGGAAAACCATCATGGGGAGAACTGTAACCTGAGCTGTCCAACACCATCATAGGTGCTAAAAGGATGAAACAGACCAGTGGAGCAGAACGTCCCGATGCTTGCCCCAATTTATGGCTTATCTTGTGTTTCCCTCATTAACAGTCGAAGAAAGGATTTAAGTCTAAAGTGTGGTGTAGGATAACTTATGGAGTAGAGATGTGAAGGAGGAGAGTTTATTTAGATTGATGTTTCTGTGGGGATATTGAGTGATGTGTTTGGGTTTTCATAGATAATGTCACTATAATTTGCATATAAACATATTTGAGATGTAAATTGTTGGCAGAATATGAAGCCTGAGTCTTCACTTGACCTCATCAGACATTAATAAAAGATTAGTAGTAAGAGAACAGTTTTTGAGATGCATGTCTCTGTGAATGTCTTGTACATTGTTGAGAAAGAAATGTCCAACTGGTGTCAAACATCTTCATGGTGACTGTTACTCTGCTGTTACTGTTGGTTACAGAGATTGTGAAAGTCTGTGTGGTTGTTGTCAAGTATCTTCCATGATGTATGACTTGTCTAACCTGTTGGTGTGATCATTCTTTGTGAATGTTTGTCCAACTGTTGTCAAGATCTTCTCATGTTGTCTTGTTCAACCAGTGTAAAATACAGTTGTTGTTGTTTATGTTCACTACAATGGTACAATTGTCAATGTGATCATTTGTCCAAGTGTCTTGTGTCACTTGAAATAAGTAATGAGATCAAAAATGAGGTTGGCGATCAGAGCACAGTCAGCTGGAAGATGAGAGAACTGCTTTTATTGGTTACTGTGGCTAACTGCCAAGATCTCTATATACATATATATGGCCTAGAAGAGAAATCATCTATAAATAATTCTGTGTAGAACTTAACTTAGGTCTAATTTCTCACAGTGGGGGTACTCGGTGAGCCAAAATTCTGAATGGTTTCTCTACAAGGGTTATGCGAGAATGACTATCAATACCTCTAGACAATACTTGCTGTTACTAACCTGTATCTTTTATAGAGAGATATACTTTATAGAACTTCACTCATTGGAACTTCTGTAAGTCTCTATAAACACATAAAAAAACCTCACAGTATGTCAACGGGCTTATCAGTACATTATTCTCCATGATAACAGGGCTGCTTGATTATCTCTTCAGCCTCGGCCATCCAGGACCGAGCTCTTATTAGGTGCGTTCCCTTTCTGTCGACGATAATGTTCTTATGGGGGTGTTTGTTTGTCCGCTGGTACTTTTATGTACACCTCTACCTGTGCAGTTATGTGCCTCCTGGAAATCGTTGGTATATCAATGATAACCACTAGTATAGTATATCACTGATGTATTACATGGCCGGATACGTTGCTTCGTTTTTGCTCATCTGTTTAGTTATGTCTTGCCGAAAGTGACTTAGTTCTCCGAGGAAAGGCCAGACGGACACATAATCAGAATGCATTTGGTACTATTAGTATTGGGACTCTGATTGGTGAAGAGAAGAACGGAGCGTGAATGGGATATTACCCGAATTTTCTGATGTTGGTTCTTGACTTAATTCAACTCAGTTCAACTCTTGCTGACAGTGAAATTTAGAAGTATTAGTTCTACTTTCTAGCACCAAGCTATTGCACCAAGATACACATGCAAGGCACCGACGAAATCACCGGAGGTGATGAGACACTGTAGATGGCCAGCCCATTGATCGTGCCGATGTTATTATTAACGTCCTCAAAGATATGGCGAGAACAGAGAACTTTGACGTCAGTGATTCCACATCGCTGTCCAGGATGAAAGACTTGGGAGTAAGAATCAGCACAGCCAGACGCGAGAGGTACATCGGGAAAACAAAGCGCCTCCTCAACCAACACAGAACTGGCACTATTAGCCACCGGACGCTGATGCATATGCTGGGGGGGGGGGGAGGAGGATCTGAGCACCTATGGACATGTCCGGAGTGCAATGAAGATACCCCAACTGATAACTGATAACTGAGACACGTTATATTATGCTGGAGCCAAGCACATTTACTCTTAGATCAACTTATATCGACGTTAGCAATCTAGTAAACACATTTATAATAAGTTTGCTGTGTTTATAACAAGCGTTTTGTACATAGAGTATTCAAGCTGTAAAACACTAGTTATAATTTGAATATATCTATGCCATCTTATATTGCTGTAGGGGAAAAACTGTAAATTAAATATTGCTTTAAAGGTGTAAAGAGGGTTTAAATGCGAGAGGAACGACTTCAGCAAACGAGTTGTATCCCATATTATTTGGTCTCTTTCATCAGAGCGATCTGCCGAAAGCGTCATACAAAGCAAGAACTTCGTAGCTCCAACGACGACTCCCAGCTGTTGTGTGGATAATCTTCAAACAGACGTAAGGTGCTATCTGTCATTGGTATGTGGATATGAGCTGTCAGTGGGGTCATGCAGTATAAGAAGTGGTCTTCTGAGCTAGCTATGATCGATCCCTCCTCTATAAGTTTTGTTTTCTAATAGGAACTGAAAATAGGATCGACTTCATTACACTGGGCTGTGTTCCATATTTCCCGGTCACTTTCCGCAGGGCGACTTGTTGAAAGAGTCGCACTAAGCACGAATTTCGTAGCTTCAGCGACGACCCCCAGGAGCCTCAGAGAAAATTGCACGCTTGAACCGAACGGCGTAGACCAGAATGGAATCCACAACCCTCGGAGTGCAAGACAAGCTGTGAAACTATTTGGCCACGGAGACCCTTCTCATACAAGAAGCGTTGCACAGACTGGCAGAGTCCAGCGCCTGTCTTCATCCAACTCTCTTACACCAGGAGGAACAATTGTTAGCTGAATGTTTTCTGGAAAGAAAATAAAAACTGACTGTCATCTGTTTCAGAGCCGGTATATGTTGCTTAGAGGCAAGAAACGCAGTTTCACAATTCCCCCGACATACCAGATCGAGGGTTCGAAATCAGCCGCCGGCGATTTGGAAGCAGGCCACCTTGCGTTGATTTCAATTGTATGAGCATCGACACAGCAAAAGCAATGGCAATTCAAACATAATGTTATTTGCAGAATGTAGCAGTCAACCTTATCAGTTTTCGGCTGTTCGTGATTCCTGGGCAAACATACGTTCAGTAGTTTGCCATTGCTTTCTGAACGACCGGCACCCACCATTTCATAAAAAACCAACGTAAGGCGGTCTGCTGCCAATCATCCACAGCTGTGTTTCTAAAGCGGGTATGCGGGATTACGAACTGCGTCCGTAAATCCTTTGCCATGGAGCCGGCAACGGCAAACTACTGAACGCAAAAATTGCCTATTAAATCATAAAAACCAAAAAATCTTGAGATTGAATTCAACGACCTGTAAAAGACGTGCAACTAATATTGTTTATTCATACATCTCTCAGGTGATTTCTCTGATCCTTGAGATGAACAAAGTTGACAGTTGACACCTGAGCAGACATGTTTCTAGGATATATTTATGAAATATTTGCTGTAGCACACAATAACAAGAAACGCTGGCAAATATGCGCCAAAAGATTGTTATGATTATAAGTTGGTTTATTTGGAGCACAATTTAATCAAAAGAGTGTCTTCAGTTAAGTAATACAACACTATCAATTTTGCTGATTTAGTAAATAACAACACTGGTGTATGATCTAATTAAATCTGGATCTGAACATTTGAAATGTAATTCGGAAATGTCCAAATATTTTTAATTCTACACACAAAACTATAATCTTAATGGGTTCAAAAGTTCATTCAAGCCAAGGCTCTAAACTCTGTTCAGGACTTGCGTAAGTGTAGCGTCTCCTACTTTAGTTACCTGTAAAATAAATCAACATTTAATTAACACTATTTTCAGATAATGAGATGCAAATAAGCTTGATTGATTCAGTGCCGAGGGACAACTGTGGCCTCTCATTTGATAGAAGGACAATATACTACCATACTAGTGTCATCTCGTTATTTGTTTTGTTTCGTATATCTTCCACAATTTCTATGCTCATTGAACGGAATCTGACATTTGATCTTGTTCATTTTAAAAGTGTACCATATTTTTTTCCAATCCTACTATTTGCTTGGCACTGAATCAGTTAAGAGCGCACCCTAGATTACATATCTACAAGACGCAAATGTCTGTCAAAAATAAAACTGTAATTTACTGGCAATATAGCACTTTGAGGTGTATGGCAGAACAGGGATAATTACAGTGAAACCGAATTTGAAATAAACCCTTAATGTCATCATCAATGTGCTGTACACAGAGATTTAGTGCTGATATCTCTCCATAGATCTCGGTCCTTGGTGTTCTAGATCAATTTTTTATGACACTCCTATATGTCTTCAACTTAGACCACGAATTAAGATTTCCTTGGTCTGCACCATTGATTTTTTCATTCATGAAGATGTTCCACAAAGCTCTTCGTCTCAGTTGTGTCCAAAGAACACTGTCTCTTTCTTTTTGTCATGTGTAATGTCCAGCTTTCATTCATATCTTCCAGGTTCCAGGGGAGTAAATTTCATGTCGAGATTTTTAATAGAAAAATGAAGCTGACTACTGTAAAATCGGCTTTAACTGGCAGTTCTGCCACATGCAGATTCGTCTTCTTCTTGTATAGTCAATGCCGTGGGGCGTTGGTAAATCTTTCTTTCCACAGTCTTCTTTCTGTCTCTTGTTCTGCCAATCATTTCTGATACCGATGTTCCTACATGCATGTGGGAATAGGTGGCCAGTCATTTTCTCTTATGGAGGACGACGAACGTTAACATAGAATCGACATTCGACCGTTGTAACGACATTATCAGCGTAGCAACTTATCAACTATGCTACAACGCCCGCCTAGTAACTAACAGACGCAGCTGTCCAGAGGTTATGTTCTTCTATTTCCAGTATTATTTTCTTGGGGGGGGGGGGGTGAATCACACCTCCACTGCCTCCAGTCAGTATACGAATTCAGTACTCATTTACCAGCAATCACATCCCTCTGACGAGTAATCATCATCATCATCATGTCCCATGCCGATAAGCGTGGGTGGTCATGTTTCGCCATCTCACACGATCACTGGTGTCATGGATCAACTATGTGTTCTTGTCTCGACCATACCATGAGGCCAAGCCATGAAGGTATTAATTTCACTGCCGTCCCCTTGTTCTGTTCCCCTCATTCTCGCCTGTTGTCATCCAGCTCTCAAATTTATTTCAGTAAATGATCCGTTTACACCCCTCGATGAGTATTGGGTATATGGCGTGAGCTCCAAATTTATTTAGACCAATCAGCACTCGATGGGTGATGTGGTTGATATCACGTCTGTCACCTTTGCTTTCCGTAACATTTCCTCGTACCTATCTTTAGGCTTTGTTGACCTGGATCTTATCCCCAGGACATGCTGGCGTGTTGAGAAATGAGCTGGGAAAATGATTGGATGATTTTGCACCGCTGCATAGAAAACTGGTGCTCGATAAGATAGATGTGATCAGGATCCCCTGGGATTCAGTGAAAATTGTGGAAGAACAGATAAATCGTCACGGTTTGGACAGATTGATGGAGCAGGGGGTGACCAGAGGATTCGACCAACACTCAGTATTCCGAGGAAGGGCCAGTCGGAGGACACATACTCAGACTGCAGCTGGTACCATTTGTACCGGGACTCTTTGTTGGTTGTTAAAGATGCGAACGGAAAGCGCATTGGTATGTTCTGAGTGCGATTATGTCCGTTTTTGACTCCTCTCAATTCAAAATTAGAACACCTAATGAATATTTATATTATGTGTGATTCTGGTAATCACACATTTGTATCCTCCCCGTTGTCACATTGTTCGTGCACTATGCTGAGATTATCATTGTGTGATCTATACGAGGAGACTAGATCACTTAATGGAATATCCATGAGTAATGAAAGTGATAGTTTAATAAATAAATAAAACATAACATGCAAGGACACTTACTGCAGTCTGGACATTGCCCTCGACTGTTCTCGTTACTTTCCATGAAATGTTCTTTTCAGTATAGACGTATGTCTCCACAGACTTTCCATTTTCCACTGTCAAGGTCAGCTATAGGGGAAAGCAATACATTTTAGTTTCCACTGTCAAGGTCAGCTATAGGGGAAATCAATAAATGTTCATAAAGACCATCATCAAGTGCCTTGCCGTTGGCGTGGGCGATCATGCTTCTCCACAACTTTGCGATTTCTAGCATCAGGTGTAATTCACGTTTCCGTGTCATGCAAAAGGATGTTATGAATACTGTGTTGTTGTCTTTTTCAGTTTCTATTTCCATAAATCGTTCCACTTGTTACACCATTTTCCCGTTTGTCTCTGCTCATTATGTGACCAAACATTTCTGATAATTTCGATGATGTGACTGTGTGTTAGACTCTTCCGAACCCCCCCCCCCCCCCCCCCCCCCCCCCAAAAAAAAAAAAAAAAAAAAACAAAAAAAAAAAAAACAATTTAGATTACTCCATTTGGATGTTCAATGAATGTTCATCATTTTCCCGTACAACGCTATGTTTGAATTATTCTTCCTTGTTTACTAAGTGTTCAGTATTCACAGCTCTGTTTTAAAATAAATTCTATATAACGTGAAGAATTTGTGATCTAACCTTCTTTGACGGATTTATTGCATTTGATGTTCTTCATGAAAAGGAAATCAGATTTTGCGTGTCCTATTCTGCTCTTTATCCCTGTGACACAGTTTCACCTAATCGTATCTTTGTGCCCAGATACTTGCACCTCTGAACGTTCTCCCAAATTTAAACCATCATTTAAGTTCATAAGAATATGTAGTATAATTATTGCGGAGAAGATTACACGCCATTGCTGATTCTGCTTTTGAATCACTGAGTGTACATATAAGATTCAAACTGTCAAACGGCTGATTGTATTGTATTGTATTGTATTGTATTGTATTGTATTGTATCGTATTGTATTGTATTGTATTGTATTGTATTGTATTGTATTGTATTGTATTGTATTGTATTGTATTGTATTGTATTGTAGTGTATTGTTTTGTATTGTATTGTATTGTATTGTATTGTATTGTATTGTATTGTATTGTATTGTATTGTATTGTATTGTATTGTATTGTATTGTATTGTATTGTAGTGTATTGTTTTGTATTGTATTGTATTGTATTTTACTGTATTGTATTGTATTGTATTTTACTGTAATGTATTGTATTGTATTGTATTGTATTGTATTGTAGTGTATTGTTTTGTATTGTATTGTATTGTATTTTACTGTATTGTACTGTATTGTATTGTATTGTATTGTATTGTATTGTATTGTATTGTATTGTATTGTATTGTATTGTATTGTATTGTACTGTATTGTATTGTATTGTATTGTATTGTATTGTATTGTATTGTATTGTATTGTATTGTATTGTATTGTATTGTATTGTATTGTATTGTATTGTACTGTATTGTATTGTATTGTATTGTATTGTATTGTATTGTATTGTCTCGTACTGTATTGTATTTTATTGTTTGTATACCTATATCTGTTTTCCCTGTACAGTGAAAATATTTTCAGAAATATTGAAAATATGGAAGGAATCAACATTGGGGGACGATGCATCAATAACATTAGATATGCAGATGATACAGTCTTGATTGCAGATAATGAACAGGACCTGCAAAATTTAGTAGATGCGGTTGTTACACACAGTGAACAACAAGGGTTAGAATTAAATTGTAAAAAGACACAGATTATGGTCGTCACTAGGAAGGACGAAATACCACAATGTAATATACAAGTAAATGGGAATATTCTTCAACAAGTGAATAGGTACAATTACCTCGGAACAGTAATAACATCTGATGGGAGATGCCTTGAAGAGATTAGAACAAGAATCGCAATGGCAAAAGTAGCCTTTAGCAAGATGAAAAACATACTGACCAATAAAAAGATGTCAATTGAAACGAGAAAAAGAGTGTTGAGATGCTACATAGAACCTGTACTTTTATATGGATGTGAAGCTTGGACAATGAGCAGCCAGGCTGAGAAACATCTGATGGCTGTAGAAATGTGGTTTCTGAGGAAAATGCAAAGAATACCATGGACAGCCAGAAAGACCAATGAACAAGTCCTTCAAGAAACAAATGAAGATCGTAAACTGATCAGAGACATTAGACGTAGACAGTCACAATTTTTTGGGCATGTTATGAGAAGAAATGATTTGGAGAACTTGGTGACAACTGGTAAGATCGAGGGGAACAGACCAAGGGGAAGACCTAGAAACAAGTATCTGGATGGCTTGGCCTTGTGGCATGGTCGAGACAAAAACACGGAACTGATCCACGACTCTGTTGATCGAGTGAGATGGCAGAACATGACCGCCCACGCTTACCGGCATGGCACATGATGGATGGATGGATACCTATACCATCCTGCTAACCATGTAAATAAGTGTAAATATTTGAAGATAATCATAACATCATCACCGAAATAGGCAAAGTAAAAGCTGCATTTCAGGAGGTGAAACGTATCTCATAAAATAAGTCACTGTCAGTGTGAATGTTAGAAAGCTAATACTGTGACAATGCTTTCAATGCATTGGGCTGCCAGAGTAAATAGCAACGACTGTCTGGAAGAGACTAATGAACGTAGAACATATACGAAACTATAAAGCTGTTTGAATTGAGACGGTGGCATGGAGGAATGTCATCAGCAGAGTTGATCCAGAATACCAAAGACAGAGATATATGGAGAGATATGAACGCCTACGCCAGCTGACAAGACACTTGATGATGATGATGATGATGATGATGATGATGACGACGATGATGATGATGATGATGATGATGATGATGATGATGATGATGATGATGAAGATGATGATGATGATGAAGATGATGATGATAAAGCAGAGACAGACATTCTTTAGTTATATAATGAGAAGCGAGGCATTGGAAAACATCGCGGCGACTGGAGAGATCGGCGGTAGAAGCGGCAACGGTAAAACATACTAGATGGTTTTAACATGGAGAAATATCGTCAAAAATATTGATACAGAACACCACTGACCTATACCTTTATTCTTTACAGACATGAAACCACATTGCATCCAAGCCCTTCCCAGTCAGGTCATTTCAAGAATCATTGTTAGTTACACTGGCAGTGCAAGATATTCGCAACATTTATCTCAGGAACCACATCTCTTTTGCTATCGCGATATTTCTAATTTGTTCATTAACGTTCCGTGTTTCGATGCCATATAGCAAAAACAAGTGCTATGTTACATTTCAGCACTCTCTTACATTTAAGACTAGTGACTTACTGCATAAGATAGTTTTCATCTTCTCAAGTGCAGCTTTTGCTTGAGCTATTATGTTCTTAATCTCTGTAGTGCATCTTCCATATGATGTTATAATTGCCTCTACATATTTACATTTATCAAATTGGTTAAGGTGTTGCCTGCTATTTCTATGTCATATTTAGGTGTCATCTTTTTTTTGGATATAACCATTGTTTCTGTTTTGTTGTTGTTGTTGATATTTAAGAACTGTCCTTTCTTGCACTTTCTGTTAATATAACACCCTAAAGGTGTTGAAGATCATTTGCACCTTCAATAATGCGTCATCTGCATATTGTATAATGTTTATTAAATATTAAAAAAAAACATATAGGTGTGTATAAATATATGAAAGCTTCTACATCAGCCTCTCTCTGAAATATACACAGGACATCAAGAGTTACAACGCTGTCTTCCAGAGGATTTCCCAGTCAGTCAAATACCCAACCATCTAACCAACCATCCAACGAACCAAACAACAAACGATTTCGTTTTACAGTCCCCAGATAGGAATGCACAACCGCCTTCATTGACAACATCAAATTAAACCGGATAGAGCATGGACACAAGCAATAATCACTCAGATGCAGATACCCACCTTAGCCGTGTAGCCTTCGATTGACTTGTAATCGGTGGTTTCACCAACTTTCACGGTGTAAGAAGCATTTGGGACCGCTCCCTTGAAGTCTACGTCGATTTTGTAGGCGTCGCCCGCCTGACTGATGGTGACGGTATAATCTAAGTTCCTGTAGCGCTCAGTTCTCTCTGGGGTAAAGCCTGTAAGGGCACAAAGAGACATCATCATAGTTATTATCATCATTAGCATGATTATCATAACCATCAAACTCATGATCATGATCATCATGATCATCACGATCATCATGATCATGATCATCATCATCATCATCATCATCATCATCATCATCATCATCATCAACATCATCATCATCATCATCATCATCATCATCATCAAGCTGATCCTTTGATAAATGTCGCTCTCAAAACAGCCTGCTTGAAAGACTGGCGATCCTTTGTCAGCTATCTAGCCTTATGTATTTATTGCTTCGATGTCCTGTTTCCATCTTCGTCTGGCCAAACCCCGGCTTGTTCTTCTAGAAATGGTGCATCCCATCACCCATCTTTCTGAACGATTTAGCGCCTAATATGGCCAATTTATTTCCCCAGTTTTCCATACATGATGCTGTTTAGTCGCCAGTTTGTCTTGGATGTTCTCATCTTGAAGTATCAGTATTTTTCTTTTTCATGGTCCATGACCATTAGTATTGAAACTCTTCGCTGGTTGTTGCATATCAGGACTGAACACGCATGGAAATGTCCCGCGTGCTATGATGTCGTTTTTTTGACCCAACTCAACTCTGGGTCCGCGATGTTATACGATCTTGTCTATAATGAGACATTCATATATAAATATTGTACTAGAAACACTGAATGCGTGGCATGGCAAAGATGTCAATATTGATTTTGAACGTGTCGTTTCATAAATTATAATCCACTCATTTCCAGACATCTAGACAACCCTTCCTGTCGTGGGCGCTTATTACAGATCTCCATTATACTATACACGACACTTATTGTGTTCAATTCTATTCATCCATGCATTTATTCATCTGAAGTTACAACTCACCGCGATCATTAACAAAAATAAAGGACTCTTTTACGAGCCTTGACGGGTTTTTTGTATGAGGTGCTAGCCCTATACCTGTTATAAACCAATCGACACTCGACTTGGGAGTCCAGGTACATTTTAAAAAAAAAATGAGGATTCGAACACAGGACCAGTGGGGCTATACTTGGGAGTCCAGATCATTTTTAAAAAATGAGGAGCGTACTGAAGTAGGATGTCTTAAGAAATGTATTCAACTGTTAAGTAACAAATGAACAAACTATACGTTGCTTGGTATCTAATGAGCTAACGTGTCGCTAAGCGACTCGCCTGTCAACGAGACCCTATGGGATTTTTGAAAAGAATGTCAAAATATGAAGTTAAACAAATTTATGCCAGAAAAGAAAAGCAGAAATTCACTAGAAAATAAAACCGGTCCTTGGGATCTATTTGCCGAGTTTGTTTATACACCTCATAGATCAATAATGATCGTTGAAAGTCCAAAGTACAGCGGATGACCTCTCTCACCGTAAAAATACCTGCTCATTCAGGGTAGGTTACAAAGTCCCATGTTAAATGTGTGTGTTTAGTGACAACCTCCTTCGGCTGAATATTCTTAATTACATACGCCATGTCATGTGAACCATTGCTGCCAGGTCATCAGGTATAGATATTTCACAACAGAAGGCATTGGTTAGAAATTATATGTCTCACATATAGTACATAGATGAAGGTCCAACAAGTATTGATGTACAGACCAAATGGAACAAGAAGAAGAGGCCGACAATATAAACGAAGGACAGAGGGAATAAGCCCATGGGAACCCCATATATGTAGCCTATAAATGGACACTACCCAGCTGTTTATACCTCACCTCAACACAGCATGGTACAAGAGACATAAGATGAGATGATGGTGAAACGATGATGAGATGATCATGATAAAGGTCCATTTTAAATGCCTTAAGGGAATATAGTGCGTGACCCATATTTTGATAGACCAATCAGCACTTGAGGGAGAAAGATCAGTGCCATGCAGGCCGATTTTACTTTTCAGGACCTTTCCTGGTACTCATGTTAGGCTGGGGAGACACGGGAGATGAAGTCAATGTTGTTTTTGAAAATCGTCCCTATGAGAATTTCAATCTATGACAACAAGGCCCCATGCTAGGATCTAGCCTCTACACTATCTCGGCTCCTCAGTCTCACCAATAGATTCTGGAGACTGTACAAGGCATACTGTCTCAGATGTTGATCAATTGCCTGTCATCAAACAAGACAGTCTCAGATGTTAATCAATTGATTGTCATCAATTTAGTCTCAGATGCTGATCAGTTGACTGTCATCTAATCAGACAATCTCAGATTTTGATTAATTGGCTGTCATTAAACCAGACAGTCCAGTCTCAGATGTTTATCAATTGGCTGTCATCAAACCAGGCAGTCTCAGATGTCGATCAATTGGCTGTCATTAAACCAGGCAGTCTAAGATGTTGATCAATTGGCTGCCATTAAACCAGACAGTCTCAGATGTTGATCGATTGGCTGGCATTAAACCAGACAGTCTTAGATGTTGATCAATTATGTGTGTCAATGTCACAATTCTTTAGAGGAAAGACATATATTATACGGTATCTGTTTGTAAGTTTTGTCGGTCGTATTGTTTTCTGTCTAATGTCTGTAATTGTCGTCGTTTAGCTATGCACCAGTTTTCTTTAGCAACAGCGTACTAATAACTCAAACATTAACACCATAACATTTTAGCGTCAAACTCGATGAGAATTATTATTTTATCATCGTAACTTTACTACCGTTAATACTACTAATAGCGTTAAGCAAAATTATCGCTCCCTCTGAACTTTCACACTGAACTTTCTACTGCACTTGACATTTTAGCGCTCTCGTTCTCAACCTGCACTATCTGATCTTATTAACAGAGCTATGGGTTTTAATTTGTTAGATTAACACTTCTGACACCATCTGTACTGAACTTAAATTTGCACTAGAGCTGTGGGTTTCAATAGTAAGATTGACCACTTCTGACACCATCTGAATTAGCCTGTCAACGTCTCATACCCACACTGGCATTCTTAGTTCCTTCACATGCATTCAAGAATATTTAACATTGCATGTGAAATCAAACATTTATTTACAGCACTTCAATATCATCAAGATGCGCACATAGGGCGGTTAATTCAATACATCATCTTTATAACAGAACTGCTATTTAATAAACAGTCATAACACTCAGGCAATCACAAAACCCCGCACTCAATACTCGCTATCTTTAACATGGCAACGCTAGCTCGCACTCCCGCAAAGTCCACACACTCGCTTCCCGAACACATGCGCCCTTCCCCTAAAACGTCCAGTCCAAGTCTGAGTCTCCTCACGCTGGCCTGTTGGTCACGTGATACTGGACCCCGTGTGTCTCGGGACAGTCGGGCTGTCTCAACAGTCACGTTGTACTGTTGTCCGTTCGTGTTGTGTCGGGTCCTTCAGCGCAAGGCTGTCCGGTCAATCCAGGACGGAGTCCCGTAGACTTGTGTCCCCTTTTATAGCTGGGTCTTGTCCTGTCTAAGTCCTGTCTATGACATCTCTGCGTCCCTGCCTATGTCCTGTCTCTGATATCTCTATTGTCCTGTAGATGTTCTTTCTGTCTATGCCATCTCTGCGTCCCTATCTATGTCCTGTCTCTCATATCTCTGTGGTTCTGTAGATGTCCTGTCGATAACATCTCTGCACCCCTGCCTATGTCCTGTCTCTAATATCTCCCTTGTCCTCTATATGTCCTGTCTCTATTCCCCAACACGCTGACACTGCCATTAAACCAGACAGTCTCAGATGTTGATCAATTGGCTGGCATTAAACCAGACAGCCTCAGATGCTGATCAAATGCCTGTCATTAAACCAGACAGTGTTAGATTTGATAAATTGGCTGTCATTAAACCAGACAGTCTCAGATTTGATCAAATAGATGTCCTTAAACCAGTCCAACCTGTAAGGTACACGTAGCTAACCTTAACATCAGAAGCATACTACAGAATAAAGTTCAACATATAATGAAGTAGCGTACTGAATCCTGCAACAGAAATACACACAAACCACATTGCTGTGTTTCACTGTCTCCAGGGTCATTGTATAGAGACTATCATGTAGTTTTATTTACACGCGTATATGCCACATTAACAAACTTCACTGTCTCTATAGTGGTTTTACAGAGACCATTATGTCGTTTTGTTGTGGTTGTTTTTGCATATCCTTTACAGGACGTTACAGTCAACATCAGCATTTGTCAGCTGCTGTTGATGTACTAGGCAAGATTACGCGCAGTAGTTTACCATTGCTTTCTGAGTTAAACCACACTGTCATGTTTCACTGTCTCCTGGGTAGTTGTAAAGAGGTCATCATGTCGTTTTACTTAAATGCTGGTAAATCACAGATATGTTAAATAATCAAATCTGGAATATGTATGTTGCCACAGGATATATCCATGCTCTCCGTACTCTGATTCTTACTGTTCTTTCTGTACTTTCCATACAGGCTTTAATTGCTTGAGTTGTTTGCAGGGCAGTGCTTGCTCTTCATATAATTTCTCTCATAACATCTCCATCGGTCGTCAGTGCTAAACCTAGATATTCAAATCTGGTGAATGTCTGTAATTTCTCATGATTGTTAAATACATCTCATTACTTACCCATGACCCTGGCAAAGTCTTCTAGACCAGTGGTTTTGGACAAATCCACTTGCCAGGAGCCAAGAAGATTAGGATTCAGTGCCATTGTGATAGCTGATGTTAGTGGATTAGCTGTAATGAAAAACACATATATGAACAGCGAATGTCACATCTTTCAGATCCTGCACACAATTTAGCAATCAATATTTAATGTTGTATGTCCCACATATAGCCTAGCTATTTCAGCGGCTAGCACGCTTACCTGTGGCATGGCTGTCATGTGTTTGAACCCTCTTCGAGAGGAGAAGTTTTGTTTTAAATTGACCAAGACCTAAAATCAATCCAGCCTAAAATGAGTACCAGCAATTATCCTGGAATGTAAAGCCGGCCGGCGTCATATCGACCACATCACCCACTGAGAGTGGATTTATCTGCACATACATGGAGATAACATCACATATCAACGACTAAGCCGTGTAAAGGGGTCCATTTCCCTTTTTACTTATCGTATTCTCAATACGAAGTCAGCATGGCTGAATGGATAAGAATGTGCTCTTAAATAATCGGTGTACTGACGCCGAGGAAAGGTGTTCAACCCGTACACAGGACAGTTGGACTAAAATGTTGACCACTCGTCCTTGACTTGGGGACGTAAATTACAAGTACCTCTGAAGTTCACCCACTCCTCATCACATTATTCAGCAAGATAATAATGTTGTTTTCTAGTAAGTAAAGCAATAAAGTATCGTTTTACACATCTTAAAACGTATCGGGAATACGGTGGTAAACCTATAATTCTATAGACCAGTCTACTCTTGGCTGCTGATGGGGTCAGTATCACCCCGGCCGAGTTTACTTCCCAATATAGTTCGTGGTACCCATCTTAGTTTGGGCCGAAGCAGGAGCCCAGTTCAATTTCTAAATTCAGAATCCGGTCCAATGCAGATCGAAACGAGTCGAGTGTCTGGCCACTACGCAAACACCGGCTCTCAGTTTTGTCTCAGTGTGTAGTCGGGTGTCTGGCCAGTACGCTACCCCGAATTTCAGTTGTGTCTCAGATTGTAGTGGAGTGTCTGGCCACTACGCTACCCCAGTTCTCAGTTGTGTCTCAGTGTGTAGTCGGATGTCTGGCCACTACGCTACCCCAGTTCTCAGTTGTGTCTCAGTGTGTAGTCGGGTGTCTGGTCACTACGCTACCCCGACTTTCAGTTGTGTCTCAGATTGTTATGGAGTGTCTGGCCACTACGCTACCCCAGTTCTCAGTTGTGTCTCAGTGTGTAGTCGGGTGTCTGGTCACTACGCTACCCCGACTTTCAGTTGTGTCTCAGATTGTAGTGGAGTGTCTGGCCACTACGCTACCCCAGTTCTCAGTTTTGTCTCAGTGTGTAGTCGGGTGTCTGGCCACTACGCTACCCCGACTTTCAGTTGTGTCTCAGTTTAGTGGTGCTTATAGTTGTGCCACTACTAAGTTAATTTGCTGCATTTTGGTTTTCACACGAGAATAATTATATCGGTTGTGAGTTGTTCACCTCGTATGCTGTTTAGAGCGCATGTCTATGTTGTCTTGTTCTTGGAACATCTAGCGGTGTCTTCCTCGGGGGCTGCGGTATCGATGGTGGTCTCATCTGTGCTATAACCTGTGTTGCTGAATGATGAGCCAGTTCTGCTGCGATCATTGTCGGATCTCTGATGGCCGTGTCTATGAGATTGTCGGATCTCTGTTGACCGTGTCTATAAGATTGTCGGATCTCTATTGGCCGTGTCTACGAGATTGTCGGATCTCTGATGGCAGAGTCTCTAAGACCGCCGAGCGCTGGTTTACTTTATCTCACCATATGACCAGCAACAGTTTTGTTCATCTTCGCCTCCGCTTTCTTCTTTCCATCGTCGAAGATGGCGTGTATTTAAGTAGCGTTGTTTAGTTATCCTCAACACTTGATCATGACATTTTATGGGAAATCAAAGCAGCCGACGTAATACTAACACATCACCCACCCAAAGACTATTGTAATCTAAACAAATAGTTCTTACATGCTCAGTGCACCTTAAGGTGTATGAAAAGGTGCTTTACGTTTACTTTCCTTAGCACCATATACCAAATACACCTGGTGACGTGAAAACAGGTGCTTTATTTGCTTTTACTTTATGTTCAGAATAATAAAGAAATCGCCATTATCAGTGACCTCATAAACCTGCCTCCATAAAATAACAGAACAATCATATTTCAGACTCTGTTTATCTTATCGATATCATTGAGTGATTGGTTGGAACAATCAACTTCCCCTGCAATAGTAATCGATAATGCAAGGTGAATTGTATCATATTATGCCGTCTGGAAGAGCCGCTGTAAAGTAGTGGCTAGCGCGATTGTCAGCTTGTTTGCCCGTGTTCATGTTTTCGAATTCCCTTAGAGACGGGTATTTTGTTTTTAAATAGACAGAATTCCAGGTCAACTCAGCTTAAAAATGGGTTTCAGGAAATATTCTGGAAAGGAAAAACGGCTGTCGTGATCTTGACAGCATTACCCATCGACCTCCAGTTGGGTTGTCAAAAATATAAGAACAACACAAGATACAGGATACGCCCAAGGCGTCAACACGGGGTTCTTTAATTTTCTTTACGCTTTTAGAAATGCATTTTGAAATGTGCGCTATTGTGAAGAATCCATAGTCGCGGGGTAGCTTCGTACATCACAAGTGTCGTAGATTGAATTCATTCATATGGTAGCATGTCCTTTGCAGAAACTCGCTCTCGTAACAGCCATCCGGAAAATTTCTCAGTCATAAGCAAGATGTCCCGCGTCCGATACACCCAACTAGAGATCATCTGCCACACCTTGCATCCATCTTCTCGTTGGCCTTCCTCTTCCTCTCTTCCCATACATATACCTCTCCACTATTGTTCTATCCAAACTTTACAGACGTTTCAAGTGACCAACATATTTCAATTTTCTTTGTTTTATCGTCCTTAGTAGCTAACCTTCTTCAATATTCAGATCGTGTCGTATGGATGCATTTGTTATTTTCTGTATCCAAGATATTCTTAGAATCCGTCTGTAACAATTATATTCAAAACCATTTATGCGCTGTTCAGTTTGTTTAGCAAGTGTCCAGATCTCGATGGAAAAGATATATGCTCTTAGAAATCTATGTTATGTAGTTCTATCTGTCCACTCCACAATTTATTCAGTTATTTTAGTTTCTGAAGAGCAAAAGATATTCGTCTTGTAATTGTCTTTATTGTGTCACCATTGTTGGTAATTAATTACCCAAAATATTCGCAATTGTCCACTACCTCCAAGTTGTCCTCATTATCATATATTTCTTTCGCCATATTAATTTTATGTGTATGCATCATCTTTGATTTTGCTGTTAAGATATTCTTTTGGGTTGAGGTTATTAGTTTTTCTATACCATCCTGTGATGTGGATAGTAATACTATATCAACAGCATATCGAATCTATGATATTTCATGACCCCTGATATTTTGGTCGGGTAGAATGAATACACGATTAAAATTCGAGAGCAATTGGTTTAAATGTAGATCATATAATTTAAATATGGTCTAGGTGTCTCTCTGATATAACAACGTTCCAAAGGCAAGAGGAAGGACTTCATTACACCAGATTTGCTTGCTTGCTTGTGTTCGTTGGCTTGAGCTCCAACGCGAAGTCCTGTATGTCGGATGAAGGCATCCTGTTGTCCAACATCAGTGTGATGTCATACAGGACCTGAGGTTTGCGTGAGTATCCGTTGTCCCATGTCTGGCTTATTGGTGTGCAGACTGGTGGTTCCTCGCCGTACAGGCAGACACTCTCCGACTTCGGAGGAATCGGCGATCCTACTGACTTTAGCCAGGACCCCGAAGGGATCTGTTGCCCAGGACGCTCGACGAGGACGCGTCAATAGGTCTTGGCCAGTATATAACCCGGCCCTGGTGCCTTGGAAACACCTCTGCGTCCCACACCAGATTTAATCCCATAGGGCTCGGTCTCTCTCTGCAGCGCAGCCTGACGAAAGCTGCTCACAAATTATGTACTCTGTAGCCCAATCGACGACCCCACAGGAGTCTTCGCGAAAATTGCAGTCGTGAACCGAAAGCTGTAACCCTGTAACCCACAACCTTCGGAACGCGAGAAAGGCAGAGTAATCACTTCGCCTCGGAGACTGCGTGGGTCTCTAATGTCAAAAAATCAGTTATGTGGTAATTACTGCCTTTTGTGGGTGTGAAGTCTTAGGCCGTGGCATGTTCTAGGCCACGATATAAAGAGATGGCTTGGCCAGGTTCCTTTGCCGCCTCCGTTTCTTCCCTGACATTTCCGGGAAATTGTTGAAAATTGTCCGGTACCCCTTTACCGAGACTGGGTCCACAGCAAGGCTGTACTCGCTGGGAAAAACAGAATCCAGCGACGACAGGTGATTGAACATGGGCTACTGTATGGCTTGAATAGCTTTACGTTAACTTTTGAAAAGATCGAATGTGGTATAATCATTGTATGTTTGAATTAGCTGATTAACAGATTCACTGCCAAACAAAAAGTAGTTGGATGGCGGAAGATTGGAAGTAGGGGCGTGTCACAGTTATGAATTAAACGTTAATATGGTAGCATTCATTTATTATATATGAAATTGAAGGGGTTACATCAGACAAAATATAGTATATAAGCCAATGGCAGATACAGGAAGTCGCTTGAGGCGATTAATCTTCCTAAGACAATTAATTAGTTAGTAAGACCGATTCTTCGGTTACAGTTTGCGGGTGCTTGTGACTCTGGACGTCAGGTTGGCCTTTTCAGTTTTATGAAATGCCTTTTAGCTTTATAAGCATTTGCTTATGTATATGGTTATATGTGTTTTTAATTAGTCGTCCTATTATGTATTACACCTTTGATTTCTGAAAACTGATTTAAAGTCTCTTGATAATGAAATGCACTAATACCCGTGTAGCAAACGTTACACGCTTGGCGTCATCCCAGAAGGTTCTTATGTGCTCTTATTATAAAAGCATACTTCTAGATCTTATTAAAAGGCAGCAAGTCGAATGGTTTGGCAATTTAACTAGGTTACCAACTAACAGTATACCACAACATGCAATGATAGACAGACCAAATGGAAGCAGAAGAAGAGGCCGACCACATAAATGATGGACAGAGTGAATAGCAGAGTCTGTTAGAGTCTCAACACATGAAGCCCATAAAACAGGCATTATCCCGCTGTTTCTATTTCACCTCGACACGGCAAGGTTCAAGAGAAATAAGATGAGATGATTATTATGAAATGGTTATCAGGTTGTCGCTGGCACCATCAGCAGGGGGGGGGGGGGGGGGGGGCTTTTCGATGGCTACTGTAGAAGGGAATATCCGGAGTGCAACGATGTTAATTGTTGATATCATGCTTCATGAAATTGTTACATCTTAACATGTTTCACCATAGATGGAAAGTTTCAGAACTG
This sequence comes from Cepaea hortensis, assembly GCA_963921405.1. Classification (NCBI taxonomy): domain Eukaryota; kingdom Metazoa; phylum Mollusca; class Gastropoda; order Stylommatophora; family Helicidae; genus Cepaea; species Cepaea hortensis. Next base: position 66,644,989 of record OY992884.1, read on the forward strand.
TTCTTGCATACTCCCTAGACTTCTGAACTTAGAGAGGAAAAAGAAAGCTAGCTCACCACAACCCCCAATAAACTGGTACTTTAGTACCTTAACCTGTACAGTTCACGGAACTGCACTAGCCAGGCGGCCTTAATTCCTCAGAATCAAGGACCCCTCCCATGCCCCTCCCACACACACACACACACACACACACACACACACACACACACACACACACACACACACACACACACACACACACACACACACACACACACACACACACACACACACACACACACACACACACACACACACACACACACACACACACACACACACACACACACACACACACACACACACACACACACACACACACACACACACACACACACACACACACACACACACACACACACACACACACACACACACACACACACACACACACACACACACACACACACACACACACACACACACACACACACACACACACACACACACACACACACACACACACACACACACACACACACACACACACACACACACACACACACACACACACACACACACACACACACACACACACACACACACACACACACACACACACACACACACACACACACACACACACACACACACACACACACACACACACACACACACACACACACACACACACACACACACACACACACACACACACACACACACACACACACACACACACACACACACACACACACACACACACACACACACACACACACACACACACACACACACACACACACACACACACACACACACACACACACACACACACACACACACACACACACACACACACACACACACACACTGTAAGGTAATGTAGACAGTAATGACAATGACCTGATGGTGATAAATCTCTTTACATAAACCTCACCTCGATATATCATGAAGACTTGAAATTCATTGCATCGAACTTAAAAGTCCACACTCACACTCTTTCAAAGGATTCACAACCAACCACCTTTCAAAAGACCCTTAATGCTCTATCATCGCCATTTGAACAATTGATTTATTTCACCACATCGATATTAAATGTAATCAGGTGAAAAGTCGTCTATGAGGGTTTTATATATTTGGCCAGAAAAGATCGATTGTCGTATAATCGTCATGCAAAATGTATAAGAAAGGTCAAATGGCAGCGTCATTGTGTACAAAGAACATATGTGCACTCTGTACCTATTCAGAATGTCTCCTTTTGGCTAGTTACCTCTGTTGTAATAACTAATGATGCTGGGTCAGGTTGAAAAGGTTAAACAGGGCGGGGGGGGGGGGGGAAGTGTGTCACTCAATTAACCGACAAACGCAATAAATAGTGGATCGATATAAATCACTTTGTCGGCATTTTGCCTTCTTTATTCACAATTCTACCCTTTTGAAATTATTACTTGAAAGTAATAAAGAAGCATTTCAATTTCTTTTAGTAGCTTTCGTTTATAAATGTTATTATTAGGAAGTAAAAGGCAGTAGCAAAAGAACACAACTCGGTCCTTACATTTGAAATAAATTCTATGGGAAGTGTAGAGCGTGAGTGACATCTAGAGTTAAATCTGCCAACTGACACTGGAGTGTAATTGCGAACACTAGTGAGACAACTTTTGCTTAGGGATTAGAAGATAAGATCCTCTAGCAACATTATGATAAGGCAACACCTGAAAAATGTGACAACTGTACAGATTTGTGGAAAGAGATATAAAGGAAGACGGCGTGTGAAAATTTTTGACAGTCATGTGTCATTGCAAGGAAGGGAGTCAACACATTAATTGTTCCATACGTTGGAGATCGCAATTTATGGAGAAGGTTTATCGCCTACAACAGTGCCGAAATGCCACTGGATGATGCAAATGGTGAAGATCTGCTAGAACTCACAGACAGTCTAGGGCATATATCTCGACACTCACACTCAGTATAAGACGTGCTACTTAGCACTCACATATAGTATCACACATTTTCCAGCTTATACAGACAGGATAAGATACATATGCTAGTGCTTACAGACAGTATCATATTTATTCCTTTACCCAAATACAGTATAATTGTTATAACCATGCAAGCACTTACAGACAGTTTAAAACTCCTGATGGCACACGCATACGAGTATATTGTGTCATAGCTGTCACGACAGTGTAAAACATGCTTCTTAGCACTCACAACAGAACCGTACATATATCCTAGCACCCATATACACTATACAGCCACATCTTAGGACTGAAAGAAGACAGTTTAAGATATATGATGGCACCCTCAGATATTGTGCCATAGTTTTCACAGCTAGTAGAAGAAATATATCCTAGTACCCAAAAGGTTGACCCAGACTAAAATGGGTACCAAAGGTCTCTTGGGAAGTAAAGGCGATCGGTGTAACACTGACCACATCATCCACTGAGCACCGATTGGTCTATACAAATTTGAGTCCAGAACAATATGCCCAATGCGCCTTAAGCAGTGCAAAAGAGTCCTGTACTTACTTCTACTTACCCAAAGAGAGTATAGCACACATGTCCTTGCAGCAATACAGTATAAGAATATATCCCGAAACGAAAGACATAATAAGACACAATAGGTGTGTCCAAGCCCTGACAGGCACAAAAGACAGTACACGCCATTTATCCTGATACAAAAGACAGACACACATCGTGGCACGAAAGACTGCATGAGACATATCGTGACATGTACAACAGAATGAGAATATATTCTGCCATCAGAGGACATGATAATATCTACATCATAGCACTAAGAACAGGCTAAGACACATATCCTGGTACTGAAAGACAGTATGAGACATGTATTCCTGTACTAATAGAAAGAGTAATAGAGTATATCAAAGAAGTGACAGACAGATAGTCACTATTTGCCGAAAGTTGTTTTCTAATAAGCTTGCCTAGTTACTAGAATCATCTTTCAGTCTCTGGTCATATCTTTAACAGAACTCGTCAGTGCTAGGGCAAACCTGTTATATTCGGTGTCTTTCAGTGAAATTATATTAGTACTGTATTTCGGTGTCAGCATAGGATGTTTTATATTGTCGTCTCATTGACATACCTGCTATGGTGTCTTCCACTGCTATTATATATTAGTGTGTACTGTATTTCGATTTAAGGACAGGGTGTATTATACCGTCGTCCCATTGCGATATCTTTTTATTGTGCAATTCAGTGCTAGGAGATATCTAGTATAGTGTCATTCAGTGCTAGGAGATATCTAGTATAGTGTCATTCAGTGCTATGAGATATCTAGTATAGTGTCATTCAGTGCTAGGAGATATCTAGTATAGTGTCATTCAGTGCTAGGAGATATCTAGTATAGTGTCATTCAGTGCTAGGAGATATCTAGTATAGTGTCATTCAGTGCTAGGAGATATCTAGTATAGTGTCATTCAGTGCTTGGAGATGTCTAGTATAGTAATGTTCAGTGCTAGGAGATACCTAGCATAGTGTTTTTCAGCAATAGAATATACCTGGTATAATTATGTTCAGTGCTATTACTTACTGGGTTATGTTGTCTTTCTGTGTTATGAATAACCTGTTATATTGTCTTTCAATGCAAGAAGATATAGGTTTGTGTAATAGTTCAGTGCGTGGGCATATCTGTTATAATGCCTTCCAGTTATAGGACATAGCTATCATGCGTTTTGCAGTTATAGGACATAGCTGTGACGAGTCTTCCAATTACAGGACATACCTGTCAAGCGTCCTCCAGTTATCGGACATACCTGTCAAGTGTCCTCCAGTTATAGGACATACCTGTCAACAGTCTTCCAGTTATAGGACATACCTGTCAACAGTCTTCCAGTTATAGGACATAGCTGTCACGCGTCTTTCAGTTATAGGACATACCTGTCAAGTGTCCTCCAGCTATAGGACATGGTTGTCAATGATCTTCCAGTTATAGGACATACCTGTCAAGCGTCCTCCAGTTATAGGACATACCTGTCACGCGTCTTCCAGTTATAGGACATACCTGTCACGCGTCTTCCAGTTATAGGACATACCTGGCAACAGTCATCCAGTTATAGGACATACCTGTCAACAGTCTTCCAGTTATAGGACATACCTGTCAACAGTCTTCCAGTTATAGGACATACCTGTCAACAGTCATCCAGTTATAGGACATACCTGTCAACAGTCTTTCAGTTATAGGACATACCTGTCAACAGTCTTCCAGTTATAGGACATACCTGTCAACAGTCTTCCAGTTATAGGACATACCTGTCAACAGTCATCCAGTTATAGGACATACCTGTCAAGTGTCCTCCAGCTATAGGACATGGTTGTTAATGATCTTCCAGTTATAGGACATACCTGTCAACAGTCTTCCAGTTATAGGACATACCTGTCAACAGTCATCCAGTTATAGGACATAGCTGTCAACAGTCTTCCAGTTATAGGACATACCTGTCAACAGTCTTCCAGTTATAGGACATACCTGTCAACAGTCTTCCAGTTATAGGACATACCTGTCAAGTGTCCTCCAGTTATAGGACATACCTGTCAAGTGTCCTCCAGCTATAGGACATGGTTGTTAATGATCTTCCAGTTATAGGACATACCTGTCAAGCATTTTCCAGTTAATAAAAAGCAATTGCGGCTTAATGTAGATTGGACGTATGGTGCTGGAAGCATATTTATAACAACCAATCGGTACTCCATGGGTGATGTGATGAATTTGGCACTCCATGGGTGATGTGATGAATTTGGCACTCCATGGGTGATGTGATGAATTTGGCACTCCATGGGTGATGTGATGAATTTGGCACTCCATGGGTGATGTGATGAATTTGGCACTCCATGGGTGATGTGATGAATTTGGCACTCCATGGGTGATGTGATGAATTTGGCACTCCATGGGTGATGTGATGAATTTGGCACTCCATGGGTGATGTGATGAATTTGGCACTCCATGGGTGATGTGATGAATTTGGCACTCCATGGGTGATGTGATGAATTTGGCACTCCATGGGTGATGTGATGAATTTGGCACTCCATGGGTGATGTGATGAATTTGGCACTCCATGGGTGATGTGATGAATTTCGCACGTCATGAGCGATGTGGTGAATTTGGCACTCCATGGGTATTGTGATGAATTTGGCACTCCATGGGTGTTGTGGTGAATTTGGCACTGCATAGGTGATGTGGTGAAATTCGGCACTCCATGGGTGATGTGGTGAATTTGGCACTCCATGGCTGATGTGGTGAATTTGGCACTCCATAGGGAGGATGTGGTGAATTTGGCACTCCATGGGTTATGTAGTGAATTAGGCACTCCATGGGTGATGTGGTGAATTAGGCACGCCATGGGTGATGTGGTGAATTAGGCACTCCATGGGTGATGTGGTGAATTAGGCACGCCATGGGTGATGTGGTGAATTAGGCACTCCATGGGTGATGTGGTGAATTAGGCACGCCATGGGTGATGTGGTGAATTAGGCACTCCATGGGTGATGTGGTGAATTAGGCACTCCATGGGTGATGTGGTGAGTTAGGCACTCCATGGGTGATGTATTGAGTTAGGCACTCCATGGGTGATGTGGTGAATTTGGCACTCCATGGGTGATGTGGTGAATTTGGCACTCCATGGGTGATATGGTGAATATGACCCCGCTTACCTTTACTTCATAGAGCAATTCTTGGCACTCATGTAAGGCTGGGTCGACCTGGGACCAAAGGTGAATTGATAAAATGAGTGGGACGATGGGAATCGAACACATGACCAATGAGCCTGCGGCTACTGCGCTAATTCGGCGACTATTTCAAAGACACACTGCCCAGATTATGCATGCTATGCAACTATTGACAGGCGCTATCAAGTGAACATCTGGTGTACTGATACCGGGTTCAACCCCTACAATGGTCATTTGGATTTAAATGTTGACTTTTCGTTATTGACTTGAGGACGTAAATTACAAGTACCTCAGAGTCGGGGTGGGTTCGCTTGATGGCGACAGACACCGGTAATAGGGAAAGCTAATCCACACGCACAAATCAGTCCAGTACATTAGATGTAGCAGCACATGTGTGGCTTACACTTGATTTCAAAAGTTATCGAACGTAACAAGAAAATAACAGCAGTAATACATTACATATGACCTATATCAGGTGTACTCCAAAACAAAATAGATCAGGTTATAATATGTAATGCAAAGGAAAGTACGCCCCAACCTACCTTTATCGTGATCGAGAGAGGTTCACATGGGGCATATACTTTTTCGGACTTGGCTTTTATACCAAACTGCCTTGGAATAGGTCAAGTTTGAAAAACGGTGACGTACCCCAGCCTTGAGAAAATCAGAAGTGATAACCGTGGCTCAGATGCAACCATTGCTTCTTATTGGGGGTGGGGAGGGTGTCTGAAGACACAGAGGGAAACAATTGCAATCAAAGAGGGGACGGGGGGTATCGTGTGCTGAAAGCAGACCACAGTACTCTAAAGTCTAAAGTTTACGCGGTGTTTTCATTAAGAAAGCGACTATTTTATAGTGTCTGTCATTTAGGTCTGACCAGGTCTATTATTTTATATTGATTGCGTATTTGTTAATGTTACGGTTAATCACGAACATTGGAATTCGCTTTCTAACACATCTCTCTTTCTCTCTCTTTTATTCTCTCTTTCTTCCTGACTGCCTGTCTGTCACTGCGTCTGTCTGTCTCTGTCTCTGTCTGTCACTTCTCACTGTCAGTGTGTCTCCTCCTATCTGTCTGCCACTTTATCTGTCTGTCTGCCTAACTCTCTCTATGTTTGTTTCTGCCTCTATCTCCGTCTCTCTCTCTTCCTCTCTCTATCTGTCGAACTATCTTTCGCTCTTCTTCTCTCTGCCTCTCTGTCTTTGTCTTGCCCTGTCACTCTCTGTCCCCGTCTCTCTCTGTCTCTCTCTCTCTCTCTCTCTCTCTCTCTCTCTCTCTCTCTCTCTCTCTCTCTCTCTTTATATATCAATTTACCCCCTAAAGTTGATTGAACCTCGTAACAGCACAACCTAAACATTCCGTATATTCAGAATCAAGCGTCTCAATAATTACCGTCTGTTAAGTAGAGACCATTGTCCATACATAGGCTAATAAAAGTAACTCTAGAACCTATGAAGCATGTCATAAGAGACGACTAAGGAGGGTTGACATGCTGCTGACTACCTCGTCCGGTAGGAAACTTTAGCTGCAAAATCAACGACTCATGAACATCCTAAACAAGTACCAGAACATGTCTTTGGGAATAAAAACGACCGATGTGATACCGCCATCGTCAACTCTCGAATACTAACTAGTTTATACAAATATGGGGACATCACCATATACCCAACACGCCACAGGGTGTCTAGACAGGATCCTGTTCTGTCTGATTTTTTTCTGAATACAAAGGCTACGAAAATGTGAAATGCAATCAGAGCAGTTATGAAACAGTTTGTAATAAATATTTGGAATGGAGAGTTTAACTTCTTCTTCAGCATTCCGAGCCATTGCGGTTCTTTGCTGCAGATACAATCCGTCTCCATTTGTCTCTCTGGTTGACCTTCTCTTGCCAGTCGCTAATTCCAAGTGCTTGTAGGTCTGTATGTATATTATCTCTCCACCGCCTTCTTGGTCTACCTCGGGGTCAACTTTCATTTATTTCTTGAGTGTAAGCGAGTTTTGTTTCCCTATTATCTTCCATTCTTTCTATATGCCTAAGCCATTGCAGTCTGTTAGCCTTCATGATACCATGATTAGTGGGGACTTAAATGGACGCTCTCTCTGGAGAGATTAACAGAGAATTAAAAATGAGAATTGTCAAATCCTATGTATATTAAACGCTACTGTATGGCGCGGAAGCCTGGACATTGAACAAGCAACTAGAAAGTCGCATAGAATATGTCGTATTTCATGGAAACAGAAACAATCAAATGCTAGGTTCTATAAAAAAAAATTGGGAATAAAGAGAGAGGGAGTGGATGAAATAAATAAAGAGGAGGCAAGTGAAATATTTCGGCCACGTTAAAAGATATGATACTTTTATAAAAACTATACTGGAGGGTAATATTGAGGGCAAGCCAGCAAGAGGTAGACAACGATACAAGTGGAAAGATAACATCAAGAGATGGACGAAAATCAGCCTGACAGAATTTACAGTCAGAGCGAGAGACAGACAGTGTTGGAGTCAACCTTCAGAGTGGAGACGGCACCTGATTGATTGATTGATTGATTGATTGATAGCATATAATTAGATCTAGACAGTCACAATTTTTGGACACGTTATGAGAATAAATAAATTGGAGAATTTGGTGACAACTGGCAAGATTGAGTGGGAAAGAAGAAGGGGAAGACAGAGAAGTAAACACCTGGATGGCTAGGCCACGTGGTATGGTCGAGACAAGAACACTGAGCTGATCCACGACTCTGGTGATCGTGTGAGATGGAGAAAACTGACCCCCACACTTAACGGCATAGCACATGATGATGATGATGATGATGATGATGATGATGATGATGATGATGATGATGATGATGATGATGATGAGAGCATATCAAGTTGCAAGAAAAATGTGCAGACGTGTTCAAGGGAAGCAAAAGATAAACAGCCACATTCAGATCATCATTAATGTAAAATAATGCAAGTTGCATTCATCAACATCATCATCATCATCATCATCATCATCATCATCACCATCATCATCATCATCATCATCATCATCATCATCATCATCATCATCATCATCATCATCATCATCATCATCATCGAGGGAACGTCATATTTACTATTAAATAGTATAGCACATACACAGAGACGTCACAAAACTGCACCTGATTTGACCTAGTTATTTGAATCTCGCTCTGTTTTTGGTACTTCCGTTCTTTGGTACTTCCTGTGTGTCTATTGGGCGGACGAGTTGACCGGGGCGGGCATGCGAACCGGCCCGAACCAGGCACGCTTCCGGTTTTGGGAGTTAAAAAATTTAAAATTTAATTATTAAAAGGTAAATAATGTATAAGATTAAAATAAAAATAACCGTGTGTGCGTGCGAGGTAGGTCGAGGGGAGGGGGTACAGGGGGAATCGGCCCCCTCAATCAATCATGTGCCATGCCGGAAAGCGTGGGCGGTCATGACTCGCAATTTCACTCGATCACCAGAGTCGTGGATCAGTTCATAGTTCCTGTCTCGACTGTGTCATGTGGCCAAGCCATCCAGGTATTTACGTCTCAGTCTTCCCGTTGGTCTTTTTCCTTCTATCTTGCCAGTTGTCACCAAGTTCTCCAATACATTTCTTCTCATAACATGTCCAAAAAATTTTGACTGTTTACGTCTAATTTCTCTAAAATAAAACATCTTTTATCTAAGATAATGGGCCCCTAGTCCCCTATTAGTCTTTGCCCACAGCGGACCACTAGACCTACATGAGGTGTGATGTTTGATGAGCATCTAAGCGCCTGGCCAGACCAAGTGCTGTAAAGGCATTACTACACTTTGATCTTAGCCAAATTCCGAAACGATCTGAGCAAATAAGACATACGAGGGTAAGTTAATAAGTACGTCACAAATGGCTGTAGAAAAATAACTAAATATGATAACAAATTGAAACCAGTTTATTTTTATACATACATTATCAATTTATTTCTCAAAATAATTTCCACCAACATTGATGCACTTATCCCATCGTTTTACAAGTGCCCCCATACCGCGTCCACATCAGTCCTCCTTCTAAACCACGTTTTCACTTCCCATTCAACTTTGACGTCACTCGAGACATGTCTCGCGATAAGGTCGGTTTTCAATGTATTTAGTCCCTAGCAATTCCCGTAAAGCAGTGCATAGCTGGGAAGAAAAGGTTTCGAGGGTGAGCCAATAAGTAAGTCACACAGTTATTCTGGATGACAGATAAATAAAACAAAACACGCAGATATATGCAGCCGACTTGGAAGGACAGATAAAACGATAGGATATATGCATCATTGTTGGTGGATATTATGTTGAGAAATGAAGGGACAATGTATGTGTAAACATAAACTGGTTTCAAGTTGTTATCATATTTATTTTTCTACAGCCATTTGTGACTTACTTATTAACTTACCTTCGTCACTCATTAAATAAAGTAAGAACACATAATGGTTTACACTACTATAAAAGGAATAGAATAGCATACAGAAACACGCTAATTAACATAGAAAATTGCCTTATTCCTAGAGAGTCTAAAGTAAAATATTAGTCTAATAATAAAATAAATTGTTAATTTTTCAATTGGGAATAAAAGTTACAATACTATTTTAGGCGTTTTACACACACATACACACACAGAGGCGTGAACACACACACACACACACACACACACACACACACACACACACACACACACACACATATGCACACAAACACACAAAACACATGCGCATGCCTATGTGCATGCACACACAAACGCACACACAGACACGCGCACACACACATACGTGCACGCTTACACACACACACACACACACACACACACACACACACACACACGCACACACACACACACACACACACACACACACACACACATCCTGACTGCTACGACCCTCTGTAGATCACAAATAACCGGTATCTTTTATTTTTAATTGTAAATATAACATTGTCTTGTTAGTCCAAGGGATGAAACCGCAATAATCCAATACACTTGTTAATCATGAGTTACATTCCTTGATGTGGTTTTGAAAAAGTCTGGACAAGGGAAATAACTTGCCTTACTATTATTATTTTATAATTTAAGCATTATTTTACAAAATCACAGAGTATTATATTTCAGTTGACTATTTTATTATTTGATTAATATTTTACGTCACATTCTCTGGCAATAGTGAGGTTTTCTTCGTTAATTAGCTTATTTCGTTATGCTATTCTATTCCTTCTAAATTATTTTAAATAATTATGTGTTCTCACTTTATTTAATGAGGTTGTAACATGAATTATGTCTTATTTGCTCCAACCGTTTCGGTCTTTAGCTAATATCAAAGTGGAGTTCTTCCTTTACTGCAAGTTGTCTAGTCAGGGGCCGAGATGATCATTAAAAATCAAAACTCCTCGCTGTGTCTGGTGGCTGCTGTCAGCAGAAGCTAATATCGGAACTAGGAGCCCATTCCCCCGCGATCTCATACCCTCACTTCGATCGACCTCGCAAGCACACAAACACGGTGATTAAAATATATTCGTATATAATTTACCGTTTAATAATTAAATTTTAACTTTTTAAACACATAAAACCGGAAGTGTTCTCGATTCTCGCCTGTTTTCGTAGTCGCTCCGATCGCCTCGCCCGCCCGGGAGACACACCGGAAGTTACAATGACCGGAAATACTAGAGACCACACGAGATTCAAATAACTAGATCAAATCATTTGCAGTTTTGTGACGTCACGGCGTAGGTGCTAAAATTTTTATGTAGTAAAATATGACGTGACCTCAAAGGTGCTGCACCTGATTTAATTATCATATCCCTCCTGACGTACTACTTTACGTGGACAATGCCTTAACTTCGTACCGGAATACGATCACCGTTACCAGTGGTGGACTGTGCTCAATGTTGAAAATCTTAAATGTCTGCGTGGCGGGGGGATTGGGGTGGTGGATATATTCTGAAAAAGTAAATAATAAATACATCAGTTTTCGATCTAGTCACCGCTGTGTTCAATGCAAGTCCTACAGCGCTAATAAAGTTTTTGGATTCATGTAGAAACAAATTCCGTTGGTCGCGTGCGTCACCATTAATGCACCACATGCTGTACCTTTTCACAGAAGTTATGAAACTTCTCAATCCTCTCATACACTTGCAGAACTGACAGACATACATTACCATACTGGACCTTCATTCACCGACGAGGGTCTATAAGTTTCACGACTTCACTGATCACAAACGGATAATAGAAAGCTGCTCCTCTTTCGCGCATGTCAAAAGTGGAGCGGTCATATATCAAATGTCCTTAAGACGTCAGCAAGTTCGTCTGTACCACGCTGTCACGTGCTTAACACTCTTGACATCCATAACAACAATACTGCCTGATTACAAGACAATGGCATGGTTATTGTAATTGCTATCACACTTTAAAGGTTTTCATGCCACAGACTATAGTAAGGCCTTCCACGTATACAACATAAGGCATTCTGGGATATTCAGAGATAAATCACGTTCCCGGCATATTTTCTCCACATAATTGAAACACTATCACAAATATCAAGCAGCTGTCAGAGCAATCGGTGGAATATCAAACTGATTTGGGTTGAACATGGGAAGTAAGACAGGACGGCAGTCTCGCTCCATACCACTCTTAACATTTCTGTAGAAAATATAATGTGAAACGTAAAGGTAGATAACAGTGAATCATGGTCCTCAAAAGACACAATGAAGACCAAAATTTATTTCCAAGCTTAACAGCAATAAAAAAGAAATTTCCAGGTGCCACACAAACAAAAAGAAGGAAAAAATATGCACATAGAAAAGACTTTTCCATGATAAAACCCCTGTGCGTTTCCTAAAGAATTCACTCTGATGGAGACGTTGCATTCGTTGAGTTGATGTTTAGCTTATTTACTACATATTTGCTCCACGTTGTTTTGTATTCCTGTATTTTATTATTGTTATTATTATTACTGATTTACCCCCATTCTTCCCTTCAATGTGATTTATTCTCTCTCTCTCTCTCTCTCTCTCTCTCTCTCTCTCTCTCTCTCTCTCTTTTTCTCTCTCTCTCTCTCTCTCTCTCTCTCTCTCTCTCTCTCTCTCTCCCGGAGAAACCACACATACCTGTATCAATTTATATTTTCTTACGATGCTGCAGTCGTAGTTTATTTTATTAGTCAGTCATCAACTTAACCTCACTTCACATCAAACCATTCAGTCAATAAGTACTCGGATCCCTTCATCAATATCTTCCTCAACCTGCAACCACTGACGACACCACTTCTCTTTCAGTTTAAAATTCTTTTGTATGATTTTTAGATAATCATTTTTCCACAGAAACATGTGGTCAACTCTTGATGCACAGTGTCCATTCACTTGTTCTAAAATTGTTGTCAATGTGAAAGTGACAGACAGATGACCACCTCCCCATTATCTTCCGAATAATATGTTTATGAGCTTGTTAGTGAAGTGACATGGTCAAAAACGATATGCCGGTCTTAAGAGTTAGTTAGTAGGTAGCGAGCTAATTGGCCAATTGGTTAGTCAGTTAGCTAGCTAGGTAGTTAGTTTGTTATATAGCTAGCCAGAAAGGTAGTCAATTAGTTAGTCAGTTAGCTAGCTAGGTAGTTAGTTTGTTATCTAGCTAGCCAGAAAGGTAGTCGATTAATTAGTTAGCTAGCTGGATAGTTACTTAGCTATTTAGTTAATTAGTTAGTTCTTTATTCGTCAGATTAGCTTCACTTCTCACTGTATATCGAAACATTCCCGATATAAGTGTTGGAATCCCCTCTACTGTACCTTCCTGAGCCTGTAGAGGTTGCCGACACCAGTTCTGTGTTGAACGAATATTCCTCTGCATAGCGCAAAATTCCGGCTTCACCTCTTTACATTTGATGTTCTGTCACTATTCAAAGTTAGCTAGCTAAGCTAACAACATTTAGTAATCCAACGAACAGAAACATCAACCACCGAGGATCTAAGTCTCACGAAATAACACGGGGAATATACTCAATTAGAACTGTTGAACACTTAGAAATTGTGTAGGAGAAAAGAAGACAAATTAGAGAAAAGAGTAAAACAACATACATCTATTCAGCTGTCAGTACACAATTTCTACGTCGCGCAGTGGTTAGCCAACTTGCCTACCATTCCGGTTCAAATCTCCATCAGCACAGATCTGTCAACTCAATCTAGGCTCCCAGGTCAACTCAGGCTACAGTAGTTACTAGGAAATGCACTGGGGAGTAAAGGCCACCGACATGACAATTAACAACAGCAGTCCATCGAAAGCCAATGGGTCTATCAGCTTACCCTCAGGGTGTGGGAAGGGTCCCTACTTAGATAAACTCAGTAAGCCTCAAGGTGTGGGAAGCGTGCTTACTTACATTATGCACTCGCTACTGTGGAGGGCGGACGCGTCATGGAACAGGCTGACATTCTGAATGCTCTACGAGAAGTAAGACTTTTGCGAGAACAAAGTGATGACTGTGAATCTACAACCATGGCCAGACTACGAGAACAGCAAATTAAAAGAGGTGTGACCAAACAAGAACACTTCGCAGGAAGCCAAAGAAGATTGATAAACCAACACAGAACTGGTGTCGTTAGCCTCTACACGCTGCGGAATTTGCTGAGAAATGGATCCGAGCACATTTTTTTAAAAGGGATCCGAGCACATATGGACTGAATGGTTCGATGTGCAATGAGGATGATCTGTCGACTAACTAACTAATTATGTACTTAGAATGCCCCAAGGTGTGGGAAGGGTACTTACTTACATTATATACTCAGAACGCCTCAAGGTGTGGGAAGCGTGCTAACTTACATTATGAATAAAATTTGGTGGAACTGCGGTAAAGCTGTGAAAGTGTAAACAATATAAAATGACATAAAGTAGTGCAGCTTTACATAACAGAGTTAAGACACATACAGGACCTTGCGGCGATTAGCCTTCATCAGCAAACAAACACATTCACAAACACAACATACAGTCAAGGAGATCTCCTGTGACTACATCAGAAGGTGACGACAGGACGAGAAGAACAAAAGCATGAAAAAATGAAAGCAATGAAGAGAAAATGAGAATTGAAAAAAAATGTTAATTGAAAAAAATGTTAGTTGAAGAAAATGTTTAATTGAAAAAAATTATAATAGAGAAAATGTTCATACTCACCTCACAGTTCGGATCTGTAAGCAACTCAGAAAATCTCCGATGTATTCTTATACCCGGTGCTAGGTGTTACGGTTCAGTGAGCACATAGAAGGAAGGGGGCGGGGCAGGAGGACGGTAACTGGTCTGGTAAGGGTATCTGAGCAATCACAGTGGATGTACTAGTGAAGCATGAGGTGCGCAAGATTGATGGTGGTACTAACCAAAACCCCATTATGTGCTCCTATAGGTTATTATAGGGGCGAGTCTTAAAGTCTGGGTGGACTTATATGCGTGAACGCACATACATACATAGACACCTTTCAACAGACAAAATGCTGGTGTATGTGGGCATGTGCAAAGTATATGTAAGAGAGAGAGAGAGAGAGAGAGAGAGAGAGAGAGAGAGAGAGAGAGAGAGAGAGAGAGAGAGAGAGAGAGAGAGAGAGAGGAAATGTGCCTGTGACATACCACAAGAGGTATGCGGAGTACGTCGGTCTACAAGTACGACGCTTCACTCATATTATTTGTCATGGTTCCTATTATAGTGTCGTCCCTGGAGTGAGGGGAATCAACACCCACATTATTTTTAACCCAATATCATTATTCTGGAGAATCCACCAGATTCCGACCACAACACTCCCTCAGATACCTCTTTCTCTCTCACTCACCACTGGATCGTGCCCCCTCTCACTGTCAAAGACTCGACCGCATCCCCTCCGCCAGGGAGAGCGGTCAATCCTGGAGGGACCAAGAGGAGATACGGTGCCCGAGGCAAGAGCAGGAGAGATGAGGGAATAAGAGAAGGGTAGCCACTCCCTCATGAGGCACGCAGGCGGTGTTCAGAGAGTTAGCACTCTAATCACGATAGTACCACACCTCGTGAAGCCATAGCACAGTTGAGTAGACACTCAACAGGCCACGTTTGCCAGCAGCGTGCGATGTGAGGTAACACGCACGAAGGTGAAGGTCACCCCGCGTGGTGTGTAACCACGGGAGAGATGTTAGGCAGACGGGAGACTGGACTTGAGGCGTTCACATCGTTTAGAATAGCGTTAGGAGTTTTGTGTTCACTAATAGATAGAACTAGCATAGGGTTAGCAGTTTGTGTTAGATAATTCTGTGGCTGTATATTGTGTATTGCATTAGCGACTGTTTACCGCTTGTAAGCGAGCCAACGGCAATAAAATGGACCATGCATTTTGCCTCCCACACGACTTGCAAGTTGTCTTGTATGGGTGTGTGAGAAGTACCCGATGATGCCTGTCAGTTGAGTTGTTGACAGGCCAGGGTAATTGTGGTGTCAGAAAGTGGTGCTTGGACGAAAGCGCCAAGCTAATACCCACAGTAAAAGGTAATTGTGGTGTCAAGAAGTGAAGCTTGAACGAAAAGTTCAAGCTAATCCACTCATCCACGGGCTCCAGACTAGGGTTTAATTTTTGTAGTAACGATAATTTGTACAGACAGGAGAATTTGCGAGCTAGAAATATGCCTATCGTGACAAAATAGTGTTTAATTGTGTTTATGATATATTTATTGAATGAAATCATGTATTCTTCGAAGCTGTAAGTATTAATATTCTTATTTTCTTATATTTATTCATATATTTACCAATTTATTCTTGAATAAGCACCAAACATGAATCACGGCGCAGGAATACACAGGCAGCCGACAATATTGATTTTTGAGTTCTAAAAATAGCGCTGCGCGATGACGTAGAGTGATTGACAGACAGTTGTTCTGCGTCATTAGCATAAAGCAGTCGAGTGTTTACAAGATCGCTTAGCGGCGGCCCGCCTGAATCTGTGCTGTATATTGTTTATTATTTACTTATTTAAGTTACTAAATGAATATATTTATTTATTTACACATTATTATGTTATTTTGATTTCTTTACAAGCATTTATTCATTTTTGGGTCTATTTTCTCTTTGCTTATCGTCACGATGGAACTATTTTCGGGCTAAGCATCTGATACTTAGCTGCACAACGCTTACAGAAATTAACTAGGTTAGTAACGAAAGGCAATTACTGTTTAGAACAAAGACAGGACAGTGACATTAAATTTAATTAATACATGTTCTAGTTGTTTGTGAGTCTGTCATTGTCTAAGTCATTGTCCTTAGTTGTCGAGTAAATCATATCGTGCAGTGAGCGTGTTTACTACTGCCCTACATATCAGAGGGCAAACAACAGCTGTGCACATACACCTGTGGGCCAAATACAGTGTGCTACTTACGAAACGTGTCTCCACCCCAGTGTACCAAACAAGGTGACCTGTGTCAAAGGAGCTTCGTTCCCACATTAAGCTGAGTACAACTATATTTTTGGCATGCATTGTGATTAATAGTGCATCTCTTTTTCAGCTTGTGATACACTATAATATTTTTTGTGCTCTGATTTTCCAACATAGAAGTTTGTTCAACATATAAACTGGAAATAAAATTAATATTCCTTAACAAGGAACAAATAGATAACATTGGAAATAAATAGGTAAATAAACAAAACAGTGTAGGTCAACACTAGTTAAATTACTAAACAGCATGGCTACTTTAGCTGATTTTATAAAAGCAGGTAAAGAGTTACAATATACAGGAAAAGACTTAGAAGAATATGCTGATAAAAAATTTAAAGAAGCAAAAGATGCGGAGAGAGACGAACGCGCACGAGAAAGAGAACGGGATAGACAACACCAAATACAACTAGCTGAGATAAATAAACAAAAAGAAATAGAAACAAAACAAAAGCAGTTGGAACATGATAAAGAGATTGCTCAACTAGCTGAGATAAATAAACAAAAAGAAATAGAAGTTAAACAACAACAAATACAACAACAGTTACAACAAGATAAGGAAATTAAACAAAAAGAACTAGAATTAAAACAGAAGACATTAGATCAAGAGAAAGAATTAAAACAAAAGGAATTAAATCTAAAGCAAAAAGAGATAGATGAAATGGCAAGAGTCAAAGAAAAACAAATTCAAGTAGAATCAGAGACACAGTTGAAGATGAAAGAGATGGATGTAGACTCACACGCAGAAATTTCTGCCACTAAACTGAGAAGTCAACAAGAGGAAAATAAGTTCAACAAATACAAAAATATTATCAAACCATATTGTAAATAGGACTCCATATCTGCCTGGACAGAGAATGTAGAGTATCAATTTAAATATCACCAAGTTCCTTTAGAGATGTGGGCTCCTATTTATATGAAGAATCTGAGTGGTGAGCCCCTTAAAGTAATAGAGTCTATTCCTATTGAACTTAGATCTAGCTATCAATACATCCATGATAGGATTATGCAGCACTTTTTACTTGATGCCCCTGGGTATCAGGTTCAGTTCTCAAATTTAAAACCTAAACCTAGTGAAACTTTTATAGATTATTTTTCAAAGGTGCAGAGTGTACTAAACAGGTGCTTAAAGCAGCTAACATAGGAAAAGACTTTGATAGATTAAAAAACCTAATAGCTATGGACAAGTGTATATCTACTATACCTTCTCCTTTTGCTAAGTTTTTGCAGCAGTCGGACATTGAGAACATCGAGCAGTTCGAAAAAAAAGGCTCAGCATATTTTTCTTCTAACAGAGAGATTTTTAAGACCTCAAGTGACTCTGAGATAGTTTCCTTTGTCAAAGACCAATCAAAAAACTATCAGGGTAACAGAAAACCTTTTCAGAAGTATGATAAGAAAGACAGAAAAGTTTCCAAATGCATGTACTGTCAACTAATGCACGACACTTATGCTATGTGCGACAAATCGCCGAATTATCCGGCGCATCTTGAAAATGTGATCAAGAAGCAGCAAAGCAAACGGTCTGCATACAGGCGTGCAATCAAATGTTTTTTTTGTTCCTCTTATCGCCATTATTCTAATAAGTGCCTTGGCCGCCAACGTTTGAAAGCTAACAACGCTATGTTGATTGACACCTCGTCAGATAGTGGTAGTGAGAATGAGTGTGAGGTTGAAAGTGACTTACCTACTAACCAAGCAGAAGATGTGTGTGGTGCAAACGATATGTTAAGCTTTGACAGCTGTGAACGATGTCACCAATTCCATGCAGACGGAAAACTAGAATGTGGACATACAGTACCATTCTCATCTGAGAATGTAAATGCAGCATTAGCCTCCAGAGGCAGTTTAGTGTTCCACAATGCAATGGTCAATGATGTACCATGCCAATGTTTGCTGGATAGCGGCAGCACCCTTATTGGTCTTCGAAAAGAACTAGTGAGTCCGGATGATTACACAGGTGACACTGTGAAATGCCGAACCTTTTCGGGTAACGTTGAAATTTACCCTTTGGCAAAAGCCCGTATTGATTCTCTTTTTCTTTCCGGTACCTTTACTTGTGCAATACTTAACAACCCGTGTACTGACTTAATTTTGGGGTGCTTACCTCAACTGAAACAATGTACTAGTGAAGAAATAGTTGCATGGGATAAATTAAATGCAGCTAATGCAACAACAAGAGCAGACAGTGTGAAACATCAAGACACACTACAAGATGAGAGACTACTGTTGCTTTCTCCAACTGGCACAGATGACAACAGCAGACAGAAGTTTATAGAACAGCAGAAAGCTGACCCTAGTGTGTCTCCATACTTGAAATTATTAAAAGATAAAGCCAAAGTGACCAAAAATGCTTCATGGTTCTTTAGACTTAATAATGGCATTTTAACTAGATATTATACTACTGGTAACCATGAGATTCAGCAAACGGTGTTACCTGAACAACATCGTCTAACTGTGCTAAAGATTGCACATGAGTCACCGTTTGCTGGTCATCTTGCATATGATAAAACCAGGGCCAGAATTCAGGCTCATTTCTATTGGCCAGGTTTTTGCAATGATATAAAATTATTTTGTCGGTCTTGTGATGTCTGTCAACAATTGGTACGCAAGGGTAAACATCCTACAGTTAAGTACAACCTTCTACACTGGCCTCCAGGCCATTTGAGAGTGTGGCGGTAGATATTGTTGGACCCCTGAATCAGGTGTCCAGCAAAGGAAATCGCTTCATATTGACAATGGTCGACCTATGTACAAGGTGGGTTGAGGCAGTAGCTTTGAAGTACATCACCTCCAAAGATGTTGCCAATGTATTTCTACACCTGTTCTCACGATTCGGATTCCCACGGACCATTTTATCCGATCGTGGAACTCAGTTCATATCGGCTGCAATGCAAGCCCTTACAAAAATGTTAGGTATTAAACAACATTTTACGACAGCATACCATCCAGCCAGCAATGGAATAGTAGAGAAAATTAACGGTGACCTAAATCATATGCTGGCTAAGGTGACAGCAGAAAACCCAGCTGATTGGGATACACTGTTACCAACAGTGCTGTTCGCCTATCGGGAGATTCCCCATTCAAGCACGGGTTTCTCACCGTTTGAATTAGTTTACGGGGCTAACCCACGTGGACCCCTAACCATTTACCATCAGGTAATAACTGATTCTATTGAAATTCCGATCCCTAAAACACCTTATCAAATGGTGACAGAAATACGAGACAAGATCATGAAATCGTGTGTTATAGCTAAGGCAGCTTTGGAGAGGAAGGGTCAAATCTACCGCCAATATGCCAACAAAGGGGCAAGAACAATTGAACTTGAACCAGATCAAGACATACTCTTGCTACTTCCAGACAAAAGAAATTTATTATTAACCTCATGGCAAGGGCCATTCAAGGTGGTACGTAGAATTTCAGATGTTGACTATGAAATATCAATAAACGGACACTTAAAGATATTCCATGTCAACATGTTGAAACCTTACTTTTCAAGACACGAAACAGAAGTAGTGACAGACGAACAGAGTGCACCAACACCTAGTGATCAGACGACAGACATACACAACGCAACTACACTAGTTAGCGAGACTGGCAGTTCCGACAATGGCAATACACCTAGTCAGTTAACAGAATACGCACTTAGTACCACCACTGTACTGAATCAGGTAGACGACGACGGAATGGAACTACCTGTTCCCATCGTAGACAAAACTGCGACATTGGACAGTATACATATAGATCAGGGACTAACAGACAGTCAACGACGACAATTAGTGGAGTTAATTACTGAATACAAAGACCTATTCTCTGACATCCCAGGTAGGACGGACAGAATCCGAAAGAAGAATGGAGTGTTCGATTCTGTCCGTCCTACCTGGGATGTCAGAGAATAGGTCTTTGTATTCAGTAATTAACTCCACTAATTGTCGTCGTTGACTGTCTGTTAGTCCCTGATCTATATGTATACTGTCCAATGTCGCAGAATCGAACACTCCATTCTTCTTTCGGATTCTAAGCCTATCAAATGCAGGCCGTACTCAATCCCACTCAGCTATAGGGAAAATCTAAATAAGGAAATTCTTAATTTAGAAGCTAGTGGGATTATCCAAAAGTCTACATCTGAGTACTCTTTTCCAATCGTCCTAGTTAAGAAGAAGGATTCCACAATTCGTCTGTGCGTAGACTATCGAAAACTCAATAACATCACTAAGATCGACGCAGAACCTATTCCTTCCTGCGAAGATCTTATCTTGGACATGTCTACTTCAAAAATCTTTTCAAAACTAGATCTTACTAAGGGATATTGGCAGGTCCCTATGCAGCCTCAATCTATGCATTTTACTGCGTTTTCAACCCCTTTAGGACTATACGAGTGGCGATTTCTTCCTTTCGGACTTCGAAATGCTCCTGCCACTTTCGTACGCTTAACTAGAGATCTATTACATGGAGTGACGAATACTGTGACCTATATAGATGATATATGTGTCCATACTGAAGACTGGACTACACACTTACTGAAACTGAGACATGTCTTTGATAGGTTGCGACTCTTCGGTCTCACTGTCAAACCGAGCAAAGTCGAATTAGGCCTAAAAGAAATTGAATTTTTGGGTCATGTCATCTCTCAAGGTCAACTGAAGACTGACAATAGGATTATTACAAAAATTATGAATCTAACCATGCCTACTACGAAAAAGCAGGTTAGAAGTCTTTTAGGATTAGTTAATTACTACAGTAAATTTATTCCAAACCTAGCTGAAATTACAAGTGTATTTTCTAATGTGCTAAAAGCATCAGTAAAATTGGATGTGAAAGATGCATTATTAATTTCTGCATTGTCAAAATTGAAAATTCTTTTTAGTAATGTTCCCATCCTCCGCTTGCCTAACCCTGGGCTCGTTTATTATCTTAGGACAGATGCCAGCAGGATCTCCATCGCTGCAGTCCTAGGCCAATTTTATGAGGGCATCTTCCATCCGATTTGCTACGTGAGCCGTAAGATCACACCTACCGAGTCCAGATATTCGATAGCAGAACTGGAGGCCCTGAGCGTCATCTACTCGGTGAGAAAGCTCCATCGTTTCCTGGCGGGTGTGCACTTCATTATCCAGACCGACAATTCTCCCATCACGGTCATCCAGAGTGGTGTGCATCGAAATGACCGGATATACAGGTGGTCTCTTATTTTGCAAAACTATACATTTAGTATAGAACATATCAAGGGTAAGGATAATATTCTGGCTGATACCCTTAGCAGACCATCTGGGGTAGAAATACCTGAAATCCAACAGTTAAATGTAGAGTGATAGTTAGTACATGAATATTTGATAATATAAGATGTAAAATAGCTTACATACATATCCACATTATTGGCGTAATCATGTACCAAAACACTGAACTATCATATGTCCGTAGACATCAGATTAAGAACTGTGCTGCTATACTTAGATACCACCGTGTGAACGAGGACAGCTCATTTCCAACTAAGCTCCATTCCGGTGTATCATGTGTGTTAAACGCAGAAAACAGTGTCAGAACAGTGCTTAATTTCAGACACAAAAAGGCTGAACTACGACACCAGTTAACTCTACACGTGCACTACCGAGAGAACATTAAGATGACTATGTGATGTATTTCAGATACCCAGGCAAAGTGTGTAGATATATTATGCCTATACAACAAATGTACAAACGTTAAGGCAACTACTAACCTGTGGAAACTGAAGACCATGTATATAAACTTATTGTGATATGTAAAAATTATTTTAAGATAACGATCAGGTAGATGTAGGTTAGGGAAAGATAATAGTTCTCATTTAGTTTAATAGAATAGTTAATACAGTATTTAAAATTTACTTAGCTTAAATATTAAAATATTAGTTTAGACATAGAAATACTTAAAATTAAATTTAGGTTAGGAATAGTACCATTTAGAGGGTTACACTTCATTTAGCTATAGCTTAGTTTAGCTTACCCCATCTTAATAAAACCATACCATCCAACTAACATTACCATGTAGTAGTATCATCCAGTCACACCATAATAGAATAAAAACATTATATAAGTGAACATACATCTTTTACAACATTTAGATTAACAACATCACTCATGTAATTTCTTTCAGCTATTAAAAACATTATTTAGCTTAGTATTGAGAAAAATAGATAATTGCTATTCATATCATCCATTTAATTAAGGTACATAACTCACATCACATCTATGACATTTAGTTAGTTATATTACATCCCTTAGATTAGATAAAGATAAGAATTAATATAACCATATCATATAATTAACATAACAAAGTTAATAAAGTAGTTAACACATAGTTATAGAATTAGTATTAGTAGGGTAGAATATAGAATTTTTATTTTAGTGTATGATAAGATCAAGGGAACAAACCATCAACCCTTGCTCATCCATGTAAATATATTGTATATACATGACTCGTGCAACGACTTTCGCACAGTCATTGGGCTCACTTATCTCAAACTGAGCCAAACCTGTACAGTCTCACTCCAAGGTTTTTAAATAAGTAGAAGAATAAGTATGGAGGGATGACTGATGGGTGATAGAAGTAAGGGTGAAAGGAGTATGACAGAAGTGTGAAAGTGAGAATGAATGAAAGATAGACGGGGGAGATTGCAAGCAGTCAGCAAATTCTTCTGCTGCCTGCCACGACTTTTAATATTTGTCTGTGTTAATGTTGGTTTTCGTTAGTGAAAATGTGTTGGTATGAATGTGTTGTCTGTGATATAGTTTAGAACTTAGATTACAGTATTTTGGGTTTCATAACAATGGAATGTAGTCACGAATCAGTGTTATATACCTGCTTGTGGCCACATTGAACAAAATCATGACACTCAAAAAACTAACATACATACACAGATAAGTTAGAAATAGAGAGTAGAACTTAGATTAGTAGATTTATTACATCCAAACACGCAAACAACCAGAAAAACAAACAGATAAATTGCATACACTATTTGTAAATCAAAGGCAGATAACTTTGGGGCCAGGGGACATAATAGACAACGAATAACTAAATTAACAGTGAAATAAAGTCTTACGCGCGGAAGCGAAGGAGGTAAAGCCTGTCGCACACACTCTTGTAGAATGGTGGTTAAATATTATATGGGGGACATGAAGCAATTCATGTGTTGACCCTAAGAAAGTCAACTTTGTATGGGTAGTAAGTTAATTTACTATGTGAGGGCAGGTCTTATAAGACAACGGTCCGGTTCAGACATACCTCTGATAAATATAATATAGCATGTGAGTAGGGGCTCACGCCAACCAGGCAAGTTTGTGGCGATTGCCAGTAGCCAATTGAGGCTTTACTACATTGTGACAATAGTTATTAATAGTCTATTGGAATGCCCAGAGCCAGGTTATCTAGAGTCTTTGACAAAAATTAGAGACACTAATTTTTTGTTTAGGAACCTCTTGCGTCACAACCAATAAGTGAAAGTTGATGACGCAACACAAGAGGGGCGGGTGTGTGTCAAAGACTCGACCGCATCCAAAACTTCCCCAAAACAACATACTCAACAACTCTAGCCTCTAAAAATTAATAACAAATAATTTAATGAAGCAAGGTGTATGTATGTGAGAAGTGTATGTGTAGAATGTGTGTCGTATACTATAGTGTATCTGTAGAATCAGACCAGCAGATCAAGAGCCAAGTCAGATCATCATAGCAATGGCTACACCACAGCAGGTTAGCTCAGCACACAAAGACCTCACCAAACGATCTGTCTCTCCTGCCAGACGTTGACTTCCTCCGGTAGCTACTTGATAATCCAGATACATGATCATCAGAAATAGATATAGTCTAACACTGATCATGGATCGGTCCCACACAGTATAACTAAAGGTCCCTATAGTTCTGATATGTACCAATCCCTGTACCGTGAAAATATGTATCACTGTCACTGGTAACACACTTATTCCTATCTATTGTTCTAGATTGTCACAATCACAAAGTTACAGAGGACCATTCCACTGAAATCAACTACTCTATGCGAATGCTACGTTCCGTGTTCCTTTTTAATCCCTAGTGTTCATTTTATATGTGGTGTAAAAATCGAACATCACCCAACCTGGGTGAACCCTATCACAAAGGAATAGTTTATATGTTTTTGCTCAAACGAGCCAGGTTCTTGTAGAACCTCCTGATTATGGGCCTAGCGTAAACACTGTTGAATAAACTTTCTTCTCTGAATTTATCCATATTCTTAACACATTGACTGTTCATCTTGTGTTCTTCCTAACCGGAGTAGAACTTCATCATAACCGGTGTGGAACTTCCTCATAACTGGCGGGGAACCTGTTAAAGAGAGAACACACCTGGTGAGAGCAACCGGACACTGACTCCTATTATGTGAGTGTAGGCCTACGGCTTCGCTCAGATATTTATCAGCGAACTAAACTCTGTCATGGGCAGAGGAACTCATCACCTCGGTCTGAATTAGGGTCAGACAAGGAAAGACCAATATGTAAAGTGCAGAAGCCCAGAAGACCCCCACTGGAAGATCCCACCATTGGACATTTCCCAAATCCCCTAACCATCCTCAGTCTCTCCAGATATCACCACACTACACTATTCTCAACTAGCAGAGCTAATTACCATCCCACCCTAGCTAGTTTTAACAATGTGACTGCCTACTGTCGCCGACATTCTTAACCTACCTAACCACAACGCAACATACTATGTTTAAGTCCTAACTCTAACTACTACCAGCCTATCTTACACTAATTATACCTAAATGCTATCTATGGATTACCTTATGTAATACTGGCCCTATTCTTGCTTCGAATCTACACCTTGCCATGAAAGGCACATGTTCATTAACTTTAATTAATCCCGAACACGGTAGATTCTCTCCGAATTAAACTAGCCAGTTAAACACGTCAGCCTAGGCCCACTCCCTTGTTCACACTAGCTGCAACAAGTTATGTTTTTTTTTTTTCAACGGTCTTGAATTGTCCTAGTGACGTTCTTTGATGTCAACCCCAGGTGGTTCCAAGGGCACACAATCGGTTTCCAACCTCAGAAGAATATTTGTCTCCCTCTTGTTCAACCAACGCAAAAGTCTTCTCCCTTTCATTTTGTGAGTTGGGCAATTCAACATGCCGACAATTTTCTGTCTTGTGCGGAACTCTCAAAGACTGGCAATTTTACTTTGATCAGACTTGAGTTTTTCTGTACTGGTAACAAACAATTGCAGCTGTGAAAGCAGACTGTCTCTGTTATTTTACCATCTTATCGTCAACTCACAGTGATTCTGCGACACTATTGCCTATGAAATAGTCAGTATGGTTGATAGTTACACAACAGATTTAAGGATCAAATCGCCCAGTGCTTGAGTTATTGGGGCTGTATAGGATCGGTCCACCAGCAATAGACGTGGCATAGGTAGGCACAGAGAAGCAAGATTCTTGAGAGAGCGAGAGAGGGAGGGAGAGAGAGAGAGAGAGAGAGAGAGAGAGAGAGAGAGAGAGAGAGAGAGAGAGAGAGAGAGAGGAAAAATGCCTGCGACATACCGCATGAGGAATGCGGAGTACGTCGTTCTACAAATACGAGGCTTCACTTATACTGTTCCTTATGAAATAGAGCCAGTAAGGTTGATTGTTATACAACGTATTTAAAGATCAAAATCGCCCAGTGCTTGTTTTATAGGGGCTGCTTAAGACCCAACCACTGGTAATACACATGGTGTGGGTAGGCACAGAGAAGCAAGATTGTTAGGAGAGAAGAGAGAGAGAGAGAGAGAGAGAGAGAGAGAGAGAGAGAGAGAGAGAGAGAGTAAAAATATTTTACTATAAAATAAGAGAGGTTGGAAAAATGCCTGCAACATACCACATGAGGTATGCGGAGTGGGTAGGTTTACTAATACGAGGCTTCACTCATACTGTTCCCTATGAAATAGAGGCAGTAAGGTTGATTGTTATACAACGTATTTGAGGATCAAATCACCCAGTGGTTGTGTTATTGGGGCTGTGTAAAATCAGACCACCAGCAATATAGTTGGAATAGGTAGGCACAGAGAAGCAAGATGGAAGAGAGAGAGAGAGAGAGAGAGAGAGAGAGAGAGAGAGAGAGAGAGAGAGAGAGAGAGAAGGAAGAGAGAGACACAGACAGAGAGAGAGAGAGATTGGAAAAGTGCCTACGACACGCCACCTGATGTACGCGGGGTCGGTCGGTCTACAAATACGAGGCTTCACTCATACTGTTCCCTATGAAATAGAGCCAGTAAGGTTGATTGTTATACAACGTATAAGGATCAAATCACCCAGTGCTTGTGTTATTGGGGCTGTATAGGATCAGACTACCAGCAATACACACGGCATAGGTAGGCATAGAGAAGCAAGATTGTTGAGAGAGCGAGAGAGGGAGAGAGAGAGAGAGAGAGAGAGAGAGAGATTGGTAGAGAGAGAGATAGAGAGAGAGAGATAGGGTTGGTGTAAGATTATTAAGAGAGAGAGAGAGAGAGAGAGAGAGAGATATCTGTTCACATACACACATACACATATGAACTAGTATCTATGCGCATGCACACCCGACCGCATATACTGTGTAGTTGCTAACTAGTGGGAGGGGGATTATAGGTCCGGAGGAAGTAGTGATTACATTACTGGTGCGCGCTGAATTGCGTACGAGAGGAGTGCCAAGAGTGGTAATATGGCACTCTATGGTAGAGTGGCCCGATTCCGAGTGACCGAACCATTAGTTACCTGGGCATTTCATATTACCACTCTTGGCACTCCTCTCGTACGCAATTAAGCGCGCACCAGTAATGTAATCACTACTCCCCCGGACCTATAATCCCCCCCCCCCCACTAGTTAGCAACTACACTGTATATGCGATCGGGTGTGTATGCACATAGATACTAGTTCATATGTGTATGTGTGTATGTGCACAGATATATATGTCTTTCTTTTCTCTCTCTCTCTCCCTCTCTTAATAATCTTACACCAACCCCCTATCTCTCTCTCTGCCAATCTCTTTATCTCTCTATGTCTCTCTCTCTCCCTCTCTCGCTCTCTCAACAATCTTGCTTCTCTGTGCCTACCTATGCCATGTATATTGCTAGTGGACCGATCCTATACAGCCCCAATAACTCAAGCACTGGGCGTTTTGATCCATAAATATGTTGTATAACAATCAACCATACTGACTATTTCATAGGCAATAGTATGAGTGAAGCCTCGTACTTGTAGACCGACGTACTCCGCATACCACATGTGGTATGTCACAGGCACTTTTCCTCTCTCTCTCTCTCTCTCTCTCTCTCTCTCTCACTCTCTCTCTCTCTCTCTCTCTCTCTCTCTCTCTCTCTCTCTTCTTACATATACTTTGCACATGCCCACATACACCAGCATTTTGTCTGTTGAACGGTGTCTATGTATGTATGTGCGTTCACGCATATCAGTCCACCCAGACTTTAAGACTCGCCCCTATAATAACATATAGGAGCACATAATGGGGTTTTGGTTAGTACCACCATCAATCTTGCGCGCCTCATGCTTCACTAGTACATTCACTGTGATTGCTCAGATACCCTTACCAGACCAGTTACCGTCCTACTGCCCCGCCCCCTTCCTTCTATGTGCTCACTGAACCGTAACACCTAGCACCGGGTATAAGAATACATCGGAGATTTTCTGTGTTGCTTACAGATCCGAACTGTGAGGTGAGTATGAACATATTCTCTATTAACATTTTTTTTCAATTAAACATTTTCTTCAACTAACATTTTTTTCAATTAACATTTATTTCAATTCTCATTTTCTCTTCATTGCTTTCATTATTTCATGCTTTTGTTCTTCTCGTCCTGTCGTCACCTTCTGATGTAGTCACAGGCGATCTCCTTGACTGTATGTTGTGTTTCTGAATGTGCTTGTTTTCTGATGAAGGCTAATCGCCGCAACGTCCTGTATTTGTCTTAACTCTGTTATGTAAAGCTGCACTACTTTATGTCATTTTATATTGTTTAACTTACATTATGTACTCAGAACCCCTCAAGGTGTGGGAAAGGTCCTTAATTACATCATATACTCAGTATGCCTCAAGCTGCGAAAAGGGCTTTACTTGCATATTGCATCACTTGGGTACAAAGTGCAATAGTCAGGGTTTGAAGTACTTCTTTACTAATGAATCATTCGATGGTTATAAAGAAACATATATACGTTTTTTTTTTTTTTAAATGTAATCTATCGTTACGTGGTTCGATCATGCTTTCTGTTTGCTTTTCCGCTAGCAAATAGTGAATAGTAAATATCAGGGTGGGGAAACGTCAATGAACACCTTTTAACAGGTTAATATTCTCAAGCTGGCTGAGACAAAAGGAAATGCGAAAGCGTACAACGTAATTTCTCAATAAAAGTAATATAACACTGGAACTAGAAATACAACTATAAGACACACGTTACAGCAGGGTCATGAAGTAAACGTTAATACAACCAACTGACACACGTTACAGCAGGGTCATGAAGTAAAAGGTAATACAACAATAAGACACACTTTACATCAGGGTCATGAAGTAAAAGACAATACAACAATAAGCCACTCGTTACAGCAAGGTCATGAAGTAAAATGTAGTACAACCATAAGACACACGTTACAGCAGGGTCATGAAGTAACAAGTATTACAACAATAAGATACACGTTACAGCAGCATCATGAAGTAACAGGTAATACAACCATGAGACACACGTTACAGCAGGGTCATGAAGTAACCAGTATTACAGTAATAAGATACACGTTACAGCAGCATCATGAAGTAACAGGTATTACAACCATGAGACACACGTTACAGCAGGGTCATGAAGTAACAAGTATTACAACAATAAGACACACGTTACAGCAGAATCATGAAGAAATAGGTAATACAACCACGAGACACACGTTACAGCAGGGTCATGAAGTAACCAGTATTACAGTAATAAGATACACGTTACAGCAGCATCATGAAGTAACAGGTATTACAACCATGAGACACACGTTACAGCAGGGTCATGAAGTAACAAGTATTACAACAATAAGACACACGTTACAGCAGGGTCATGAAGTAACAAGTATTACAGCAATAAGACACACGTTACAGCAGCATCATGAAGAAATAGGTAATACAACCACGAGACAAACGTTACAGCAGGGTCATGAAGTAACAGGTAATACAACCATGAGACACACGTTACGGCAGGGTCAAGAAGTAAAAGGTAATACAACCATAAGACAACCCTTAGAGCTGAGTCATGAAGTAAAATGTAATACAACCACCAGACACACTTTACAGCAGCGTCATAAAGTAACAGGTAATACAATCACCAGACACACGTTACAGCAGGATCATGAAGTAAACGGCAATACAACCATAAGACAACCTTTAGAGCAGAGTCATGAAGTAAAATACAATCACTAGACACACGTTACGCCAGGGTCATGGCGTAAAAGGTAATACCATCACTAGACACACGTTACGGCAGGGTCATGGAGTAAAAGTTCGGAGTTTACTTAGGCATACATTTTAGATGAGGTGACCATCATACTTTCTGGGAAGTCTGTTATAAAAGAAGATATGCGTGTCGCAATACTTGATTGTTTGGTTAACCCTTTAATGCCGTGTGATCTAAGTAAAATGCGCCTTCTCAGATGATAATTAGTGCAGTGTCGTAGATTGCATAGCTAGCACGCATTAGCACCTTCAAACCTAAGAAATCTAGAAGGCTATCGATTTTGAAGGGCAAGATGGCGGCAATCGTCCTCATGAGGACCGGCCAGGTAACTTTCACGGTGATGGAGGTACTCGTGAACAGTCTCGGCCATATGTACTATTGCTCTTTGACGGAAAATAACCCAGTACAGTAGATACATGCAATAATGGAGAGCGGTTCCATGCCATAGAGAAAAGCAAAATGATTGGACACTTTAAAATCTTGTGTTTCCAGTTCATGCTGAATCCAAAACTCGTATGGAATCAATTATTTACGAGATAAGTACCAGTACAGTGGATGTGACAGACAGAAAGATGAGCACGGCGACAAGGAAATGTTTTGGAGCGCCATCGTGTCTCTAGAGCGTGGCGCTGTACTGGATGAAAGCAAAGATTGTCTTTCCGTTCTGGTCCATCATAGGGAAGTACAAAGTCGGAACAGCCAGACTCGGGATGATGCTGCGCGAGTCTCCAAATGAAATATTCAGCGGCTACAACCTGCTCTCAGACCTGGAAGGAAGTGAAAAGTCTGCCTAATAGATGAAACTACTCAAACATCACTCACACTGAAGGAAGTCATGGGACACTCTCAGTCCATTAGACAGGTTTTCGGTCACCATGAAAGAGTTCAGTTGTGGTCAAAGGCATAGGCCGTGGTACGCAGATACATGGTGGTTCAGGAGATCCATGAAAGAAGGGACGAAAAGTAAGTACAAAAGACTGCCTAACAGTCGCACATGGTACCATTGCGCCTAAGCTTCGTCGTCAGCTCACTTTATGATTTCCTACCATCAACTTCCAACCTGGTCAAATGGGGTAAATCCACAGATCCAGCATGTAACCTCTATGAAGGAAAGGGTCAGACAGTAGAGCATATGCTGTCTGCGTGCAAGGTAGCCTATTACCAAGGTCTATGGCGCCACAAGAATGTACTCACTGTGTTGGCAGTCATAGTGGATGAACCTAGGGACCAGTACAAGGTCGATGCTGGACAGAAAGCTGGACAGAGACGTGGAGACAAAGAAGACTGTGCTGCAGACTTAACGTCCATCCTCGATAGCGCGAAGGACTGGGACCAGGCTAGCGAACTGAAAGCCATGGCTATTACCCGGCAGTAATCCGACAGTTTCATTTGCGACCTGCCATTTTAATGCACTCCTGTCGGCTCGGCAGTTAATGCTGATCGAGCTCACAGCCCTATACGAATCAAAAATCGAGGAGCATATGTACAGAAGTTGCATTCGAGCAGGCACAGTAAACTTTTGTGGTACAAGTGTGAAAAACGAATAGAACGATTCAAAACAGCGTAAGAATACAACGCAGGAGAAAGACACTTGGAGTTATAACCCGGGTCGGTGCGTTCCGAGAGAGCGTAAGGAAAGATAAAGGGCCGAAACATTTGGGGAAGTGGACCGCTTCTGACGATCGGAAACCTCCTGTCGTGCTTATATAGTGCCGCTGTGACATAGTTGTCAAAATATCTGTCTGTCCTGAGAGTAGCTCGGTTTCAAAATAAATAACAATTTTCAGAATTGCTTGTGACGGACAGGAGACGACGAAGGGAACTGACTACCCACCTCACATATCGTGGCCTGGTATTTGTGAAGATCTAACACATCACACACCGCAGGTAGTATCAGGTATGGGAATTCCTTTACCTTGCCCATATATCACACAAGAAGGCTATAAATACAGTGCGCAAACCCCGTGAGCCATGGAAGACACGCATGTGGGAAAAGTGGAACCAGACATGTTTGCTGGCGATATTGTTTCACCGCAATGTGCCTCTGATTGCCAACTTTTGACATTCTTCACTTTC